>PTEX01000286.1:301831-332167 GCA_003342815.1 Eudromia elegans
TTTTTTTTTTTTTTTTTTACAAAAATCTTAAAATCTTCATTAGAATTTACATTCCTTCAACATTTATGAGCTATGCTGCATCTCTTGATGAGCATTTGCCAGAGCAGAGTATTCAAATAATTAACTTGAGTTGTGGCTCACAGTTTAGATCCAAAAAGTATCTACCTAGAATATTTTCACTATCACTGGTGAAATACCAATGGCAACATGTTTAAAAACAGAAGGAGGATTATAATGACGGGTGAATTTCAAAAAGTTCCAAGATAAATTTAGTTCAGATAAGCACCCAAGTTACCATTTTAGTGCTTAAAAAAAAAAAAMCCCTCATTAAGTATTGCAGCATGTTATGAAACACAACATGCTGAAGGAATGTAAAACATAACTCTTAAGGCTAGGTCATATATTAACAGTATGTTACCATCAGACTTTCCTAAATATTGGGTGCTCATGTGAACTTATGAAGCCCCCCAAGGTCATTCACCTAAAAGCAGCATTTTCCCTTTCAATCCCATACAATGTATCCCTTCTTTATCCAAATCCCATAACAGTACCTAGAATGTCACTATTTTCCCTTCTATACTTACTGCACTTCCTCCACTTTGATCACTATCTTCCTCTCCTACTTTTTTAACAGCTTTAWTAAATTCAGACACTATTTTGAGTTACGCCTAGATTTAACATATTCATGATCTGCTGTGCATCTTAAAAAGGTAAAGAGGCAGGAGGGAGAAGAAGAAGAGACACAGAGAGAGAGAGAGAGAATGCACACAAAAAGAATAGAGCAGGAAGAGAAAAAAGAGACTGAGGGAAAGAAGGAAAGAAAGTGAGAACAGAAGACAGGGAGGCAAAAAGAGAAAGAAGATGATATTAAGAGAGAAGAAAAAAGGATGGCATCAGATTGGCACATGGTGTTTGCCCTGTGAAAATTATAGTTGATCRAGATACAAAAAGGATGTAAAGCTACTTCAAGATGCAGATAGAGAAAATTAACAGGCATTTTCCTTGATAGAATAAATCCAGAATAAATCCCCAAATTTAATCACTGAAAATCCAAAAGGTCTGCATGATAGTGATTTTTCCACTGGACAGGCAAGACCTGACATAGGAAAGAATGAATAGGAGAAGCTGGCAGAGACGACAGAGTGCRATAACAGCACCTTAGGTTACCCTCTTTGCTTACACACAACTTCTAAAAGCAGTATGCAAGCCACATAAAACAAATTAATTTCTTCTTGAACAACAATTGCTGTGCTTAAAACYGCTGAGTATAAAGAGACCTAGCTGTGAGAAGCCATGGAGTGARTTACTTCTCAGCCAGTTAAGGAAGTACTGTGTACAAATTCAAGTGAMTGTATATTATGATCCATCAAAGGCAAGGGAGCAGAATGGAACTGGTAGTGTTCCTGTAGGGATATACCAGTATTTCTTTTCCTTTCCTTTTCAAAAAAATAGAACTCAGAACCTGCTTTCACCATATTAAAAGCTCACACTCCTTCAAGTAAAGCAAATATATGTACCATGAAAACACTGTCAACTCTATTGAATCTGTAATCATTTCTGTTCATATAAAATACACATTATATTAAAACGCATTATTTCCTAACACTAAAATTTCCATCACCTAATTACAAGGGTCMATTGTAATTTCAGACTGTTTTGCCCTAGAAAAAAAATCATAGAACTGAAATATTTATAGAAAATCTGTTTATTGTTCTGGATTTCAGCTCATTGTTTAAACTATCCTCAATTGGCATGTGGGAAAGTAGGAAGCAGTCAAGGTATRAAGCAATGAAGGTATATTTGTGTAGCCAACACTTTCCCAACAACTTTCCATCAATGACGATTTGCCTTGTGGGCATTCTCCATAACTCATAAAAAGCTTCTCAGAGACAACAAAAGAAAGGGACCTATGGAGGGCAGCAGGAGGACTCCTCACTGTGAGAATATATCCTTATTCTGCCTTTCATAAGCAGCAAGTAGTTAAGTTCACAGCTTGAATTTCATCTGTTCTCCAAAACGCACTAACGAAATATGAGTATAAACTCAAGACTGAATTTTCAGCTATTTTAGTTGGCMAACTAATGTAAAACTTAATTGCAAACATAAAACCATGATGCAGAAAAGAGCTACCTGTCATCAGCTAAAATACATTACCTGATGTGTTAAATTCTAGTGTGAAATATGAATTAATTGCTCCTGCTGATTTCAGTGAAGGTAGTCATGTATGCAAAGGAAAGAATTTGTCCACTCATGCATCTTTTTAAAGCATAATACTGACACCACCAAAAGTCAGAAAGCAAAGACTGCAACAAAATATACCGTAAGAATTGCTAGGCACTATCACTGAAGTCTATGCTAGCAGCTAACACCTTCAAAGATCATAAAGTGCACCACAGAAATATCAACCATATGCATAAAGTATTAACTACTATTAAAATGTCTGAGTTTTTAGCCTTTGTCCTAAAAATACGAGGACCAGCTCTAAAGCAAAGCATTATTTTGAACCACAAAATCTCAAAAATACAATTAGGCATATTCCAGACACTATTTAAACCCATAAAACAGAGAAATTCAAAGGCAGACCAGAT
Organism: Eudromia elegans; assembly: GCA_003342815.1. Lineage (NCBI taxonomy): Eukaryota > Metazoa > Chordata > Aves > Tinamiformes > Tinamidae > Eudromia > Eudromia elegans. Next base: position 304,420 of record PTEX01000286.1, read on the forward strand.
TTTTTTCCCAAGTTAACCCAGAAAGAGCCAACAGCTCAACTATTAAGCAGATGGCTCAAGAAGTTAAGGAAGGAAGGAGCCCATGAAAAATATTCTCCTTACACTCACTCAAATAAAAAGATTGAAAAAGTTTCTGTAATACCAGGAGAACCAGCACATCAAGTGGAGAAGAGCCATGCTTGACAATCAGCAGAGGATAAGTCATACTGCAACATCCCAGCAAAGATGTAGTTATCCTGTAGCTACGTGAATGAATGGCGACTGGGGCTTTTCCTATGGTTTCCAATAACCTCAGGCTCTCCCACTGCACTGCATGCAGCCAGATACGTGAAAATACATACCAACCTTAGGAAAAAAGGCAATATTTAAAGTATATCTTATTTTCTTACTTTCATTAATCATTGATTAGTATTGATTTACTGATTGATTGTATTGATTGAAGTATCGATGCTTTAAGTATTTGTGACAATTTTTCCTCTTATTTTATACTGAAAGTATTTATTCCTCAATTTAAATTTCCTAAAATTACCACTGTACCATGTATAATGATATACAATGTGTATAATGTGACACTAAAAGGATCACTGCTTGCAAAGGCATCACTGATAACTTAGCTAAATCTGAGCTCYGGACTGATAGCAGCAATGCTTCTGCTCGAGCAGTTTCACCTATAAGTGAATAAACAGATAGATCTATTTTGCCCTTGTCTATTTAGGTCTTATTCTAACAGTATTCTAACAGTTCTTGCAAAACTACCAAAGAGGCTCCTTTTCAGGTAGAGCCTCGCAGCCTCTTCAACACTTGTATTCTGATGCCCTAATCCCCTCAGATACCTCTCTAGGTATTTAAGATCCTAAGGGAAAAAGAAGACTTCATGTACTTAAAAGTGCAAAATTCTTTATAGGATTAGGGCCTAGTTTACGATAAAAAGCAACATATGGTTGAAATAAACACACATAGAGAATATATGAGGAAATAGGGGAGAAATGGCAAAGAGCACARATTGTCATTTAATTTAGATGGCTGAAAGAGGTAATTTTTCTAAAGGAGACACATCAGGACATAATTTTAAAGCAGAAAGAACATCACAATTCTTTAAGTATCTTTAAAAGTACTAAGTCCAAATATAAAAAAAATCGAAAAAATACTCAGTCTAGTCATACCAGCCTAAATAAAATGTGTGGTTTTGTCTTTCTGACTTGAGAGTTCAACTATCACAAATCAGTGAAGGATGTAAACAGAGAGAGGGCAACTATGTCTCAGATTTTCCTGTATTTTAGAGTTTCCTTCCTTCTGAGTTACTAAACTCCATGTTGGAAAAAATACAGTGCCCCTTTTGTAGTAGACACTTCATCATAGGGGCAGCTGACTGCTGACAAGAGATTAGCGCACTTATTAGGTTACTTTATTAATTTATATATAATTAATTACTTCATTAGGTTACCTTATTAATTAGGAAACTTCATTATATTTGGCTGTTCATAGYTGCACATGTATTTGTTAGAATGGGATCAACCAACTATGTGTTTAGTGTTTTGCTGTAGGTATGACATCAAATAGGAACCTCCAGAGTACTGAACCAAAGTTCAGGYTCTTCAGGCTGCTCCAGCTTTGATAAATGAAGAATATGACTAAATTTCAACTTTGAGAGCTAGCTCCACTGTTCAGCTTCAAAAACCCTTTTTCCCCATGAGGAGATATTTTTTGTTTGAATATTTTCCATCTGCTGTAAACTTGCAAGTACTTCTCTACCCTTCAAAGGCATCACAGGAAAGATGGGCTGTCATAATCATGATGGCATTTTCAGAGTGTTATCGTTATGGTAGGCAATATTTAAATGTAAATAATATCTTACATTAGCAGACTTTTACAATCATGTTGTAATATCTGAATATTATTATGTGTCTCTCAAAAAACATATTTTTAAGTCATACTGCATGGTACGCTGGTGGAACACAACATACTGTATCGATTCGGAGGACTACATCACTTTAAGACTTAATTTCTTTCAACTCGTGCCTCAGTTAAGTTTCAGCATCTTTTTTTGCAAATATAAGAGAATCCTAACAAAACCYCCAAAAACAAAGACAGTAGACCGCAGAAAGCCAAGATCACTTAAGTCTTCATTACTTCTAAATGTTTGCATTTTTAAGGTCAAAATACTGGTTTAAAAACAAAACTGCTCTGTGCAGTTTGACTGTCACAACAATGATTACACAGCTTAACAGACTGAAAAAAATAACGTACAAGCAGAAATGCCAGGTTTTGCACATTGTTAGCTTTTTAGTTTRATTTAAAAAGCAGTATAACTCCAAAAATAATGGATTAAATATCTGAAGATTTCCTAGTCTGAAAATAGTGTGTAGTGAAAATTAATAAGAAACAAGGAAGAAAAGAAGAATATGCCTTAGATGTAGTGATAGAAAACGGGGCCCTGAAAGAATGGGGGTGAGAAGTGAGATCTTAAAGAGAAACAATAAAGGCCAAAAGAAGTTTGATGAGAGATGAAGAACAGAAGACCTAGCAAGCTAGTCAGCCAACTACATACAGCTTTTAAATCCTTCGTACAATATGAWCTGCCAAAGAGCCATCCCAAGAATAATATTGTATTTGTCACTTCAGGGATATTAAACATAGACTTCCTTTATAGTTAATATTTAGAAAAGTGATTATATCAATTTTAATGATGACTCTGTTTTATTTGAATAACCACTAATTAAAATATTATTAAAACTATGCATTTTTAAAACATTAGATTATTTTTAAGGTTTATTTATTTTAGTCTCAGTGGATAATTTGATGACAAGCAAAACAGAATACATCCTTTTACCAGATATTTTGGTAAGATTTTCTTCAAGATAATACTCAAAGATTTATTGCAAAAATGGCCTAAATATCAGTGTGCAGTTTTTATTTCTACTGTAAAATCCTGTAACTGAAATACTGCACATTGGCGTTAACAACCAAAACTTTCTAGTACTCAGCTCTTCAGTATTCTTTTCAGCTATTTACTATCATGTTTCTCGCCTCCCATATCCAATTATTCTTTTCAATAAGAGATCTGAATAATATGAAAAACAATAATTTCAATGCCAGAAGGAAAAAAAAAAAAAAAAAAGTAAAACAAACAGACCTGGCAAATCAATACAAGTACTAAAATAATTTCAAAACTTAGCTTTAAATTGAGAAGTTAAAAGCCAACACAACAGATTTACAATTTTCACGTTTCAAGATTAAGACAAAATGGACCTGATCTCATTTAACTGAAATCAGTGCTCAGTTTAGAAGGAGCGAGATCCAGTGTTATAAGCTCGTTTTTACCCTCTAACATTAGAAAGATGCTCCTCCAACTCATTATCACCCACAGGCTTTGGAGCACCATATACAAATGACTCAAGCAAAAGATGCAACATAAAGATAAAAATCAACCCTTCGCTTACACATGGCGGCACTAGACAGAATCCTATAAGAAATCTATAACCCACTACTCCATCTAGCTAAAGATGTCTGTTATGAAGGAATATATATAAATGACTAAGCAGAACACTCAGCATAAGGATTAAGACTTCTTACCCCATATTTACATTGGCGGGATGTTGCTCCATACTGGAAGCGACATTGTTCATCAGCATCATACACCTGACCTGGGGCCACAGCTGGATAAAGAAAGTCACGCTTGGGAGGCTCATTATCAAGGCAAGTACCACGGCCTGAACTGTTCAACATAAAGGACCAAAGGAATTAGGAATTCTATTGATTGATAATCACAGTAACGATATCATGTATCTAGTTCTTACTTTTAACAGCACTGGGTGTGAAAGAAATATGGTGGCAACAAACAAACAGTAAAATGGTACAGCCATGATGAAAGTATATTTAGAGGGAATTAAGAGCTCAAAATAGCGTTTCATTATTATTATTAAACAGAAATGCTCATTTTAGATTGTGAAATAGATTCCATATATCACCCTTTTAAAAAGTATGATAATTTCTGAGCCACACAAGACTGATTTTCATTTTAAATTTCCTATTTCTGTTCACCGAGGCATAGCTACATTTGGTCATCAAATGAAAAACAAACAAATTAAGCAATTTATTAAAATGAAGTTTATAATTCTTAACAACCCACCAATCCGTCAACCACTAAGTATTTTACGATCTCACAGATAATGAGAACCTCAACTGGCTTATATGAAAGTACAAACATTTAAATTTCAACACATCTAAATGTTTATAGGATTATGACCTTAATGTGCAGCCTTGCATTTGAGTGAACAAAAAAATTACAGTGGTCAAAATGACTTTTAAATATACCTAGATCTGTTTGGACCCAAGATCTTTTTTATTGCATTAATAATTATTTAGTCTTCAAAATTTCTATTTTAACTACCAGCAYCTTTTAAAAAGTTCATATTCTTTTATATTTTTTTAAATATTCCCACATTTCAATAGATTTTATTGTACAGTAACAAATAAACAAAACCAGAGGGAAAGMTCTTTATTTTAAGAAAGCTTTTTATTTTGCTAAATGTAATTATGTATGTATTATGTAATTATTCAAGTTACTTAGTGTGCATAAAAGAGGACAGGTGCTTTTTTACTTTTATTTCATATGTGAATAAGTGAGGATTTTTAAAGAATTCTTATGCCAACACTTTAATTTTTTTTCCAACATTCCTACAAATTTTGCCAGCATTACATTCTTTTCTCCAATCTTTTCCATGCACCTTGCCAAAGGAGCATAATCTCACATGTGAGTATTCTACAGTTTTGGTTTTTTTTTTGAATATTGGTAATTTTCAATACTTTTCATTTGCAGATAATAGGAGTAAAAAAACTCTTTAACCATATACTTTACACTTTCAGTTTTAGCCCTATTTTATCCATTTCTTCTAAATACTGTAACAAATCACAAATAAACAAACAAGAAAACCCTGATCATTTCAAAAGATGTAATATTGCAATTAAGACAATAAATCAGGTAAATCAATAATAATAACAAAAAGATATTCTGTTACTAATGGCAATGAATTTAATGTTACTCTCTTATATACACTTTCCCTCCAACCAGGGCATAAAACATGTTGAAAWCATGTCGAAAACATGTTGAAATTTGAAACAACAAGTGTGTGATTCAAGAAAGGAAAAAAAGGTACTTTCTCCTTTATTCCAATCTTTACTCTTCTAAATATGTATTTTTCAATGGCAAAAAGTGGTATAAATATCATAGGTTCTTTTCAATCTAAATGCTTTAGCTCTGTACTTTCTGTGWATGAACAGTACATTTTAATAATTGCAATAGGGAATTCTGATCCTTCCACATTGTTCAGACCAAACTGAAATAGAAACTACTTAAAMATGCAAGGAAAAGTTTAACATTTAATAAATGCTCCAGTAGTATTGTACCTGATAGGAATATCTCCAAAGACTCCAGTTGTACAGAGTTTGGTCTGTAAACTACAATTGCTGTAAGCAGGTATTGCAAGGACACAGCATTTAAAACCCTTCATTACCTTTGGTGACTCTCTCCAAAAATATATGGGTCCCTGCACACATCAGATTACAGAACCAGATTTTAATCTTTTAATGCACTGAGCCTCTACCTTTAACTCTATTTCTAATTGCAGAAAAAAATATTTAATGCTTGCTTCATACAAGGAAAGTCAAAATCATTGTAGAAAAAAAGCCTGCTCTGCTATAATGACACCACTTTCACTAAAATGAATATTGTTATAGTAATAAAAAGTAAGAAAACAACCAGCAAGTGGTCACTCTCTAACTGACTATATTATATCACCATTTTCTAGACTGAAAATTTGTTTCTCTTTTTCCTTCTGCTTCAGTTCTATTATTTCTCTTAAGATATGTGGACATAATTGACACATTTTACATGTTCTTAGTATAAGAATGTGACACTGTATTGTGTTAACTGAACTATTTTGGAAAAAAAATAGCAAGTGTTATAAAGCAGTCATGAAACAAGGACATTCGTACTGGCAGTCAAGAGTCTCCTCACATCCGTGCACAAAAAAAGAAATATAAAGATCTTTGCAACCCTTCCAGAAAATTTCTACTGGACTCAGAAGTGCTGTAATACTCTTGAGTCTGTATCCCTTATCTTCTCCCTTTCTCTTCATTGCACCGATGCAAAACCCAGGTATCTTAGAAAGGATTTCTGCTAAATCTCGAGAGAACATAGCAAAAAGGGGTCTGACGAATAAAGGTATTGGAGCATGCTCTAGACTAGAGATCTAATAGTAATCATCAGGTGAATGAAAGGGGGAAAAAAGCAAATGAACAATGTGTAGATGCAAAAAAAGGCAACAAGAAGGAAAAGAACGCCCCAATACTTTAATCTCCGCAGTTTTAGAAAATTTTTCCTTGGAATTAGTTTTACATTTTATRACTTTATCTTCTGCAGGTAGCATATATAAAGCCAAGCGATCCTTCTTATTCCCATTAGGCATTTTAATTTTTTAAGAGAGAGTAAGAGGCTTCCTCATGACCTAAATTAGGGTATCTGGGCAGACCCACTTCTATAGACAAGGCTCTGAAGAGAAAATGTGAAAACTATGCATGCAGACCTTTCCTAATTATGTTCATGTTTTAATATATCTATTCCTAAGTATCTCAGCAATATACACAAGAGAMTATAATTCTTTCAATGGTTGAGGAAAATATGTCAAATAATGCCGCTCAAAGTAGGTTACAAATACCAAATGGCTCCTACCAGAATCCTTACTTAATACTTAAAACAAATTTTTTCCTGATTAAAAAATTGTTTAGCTTTTCATTAAGGAATATATTCTTGAGACTGCTCACTGATCTAAAGACAACAGTGCATACACATTTGTGGAATCAGGGCTAAGTCTTGGAAGTGTGACATAAAGTGGTATGTCTAAAATTAAGTTAAAATAGGACTRCTGAATACAAATATTCTTGAACTCAAAAGAAATTCTCATATATATGTGTGTATATATATATATGGATTTAGGAATCTCTCTAGTGGCAATTTCTGTTTGTTTCCAATCTTTTATGAAGACTTGACACTATGACTACTTCATCTCAAAGATTCTTTAATTTTCTATAATGATGTAATTAACAATTTTTTTTTTGTTTGGTAGTTAAAAGATTTGCTGTTTCTTTGATGATGTTTTCTGTCTGCAGTATCATCTTTAGTCCAAAGTGTTCTCTTTCTTTGGAATACTCATACATCAGCCAAAAGTCTATTAGTCCACCAATCTGTGTTTAAGAGCCTGAGAATTATCATGATGCGATACATAGGTCCAATTTTTTTTTTTTTTTAACATTATAAAAAATTTCTATGAAAAATTTAGTGAGTATTGGCTGCTGGTTTGGCTCCTTAAAATTTGTTTAACTGTAAAAGATTCTTGCCAGCTCAGTATGCAAACTGTATAATGATCCCATGCTTACAGAAGCTGTTCATCTTTTAGAAAAGAGAAAAAGAGGCAAATTATAACCCAAATTACAGGTTGATAGCTAAATATTTTTTTCCAATAGGTAAATTATTAGTGATATTTCTCCAGAGATTTGGAGAGGGAGATATGGAATTTAGATAAAACCTCTGTGCGGACTTCTCTTACAAGGACAGTCTTAGCTTGTACTTTTTAAAGGTTAATTTGGGTCTCTGCAGAATTGTGAGCTTGGCTAACCTGCTACAGGCAGTATAGGAAGCATATGCCTAAGTATCTTTCATTTATCTTGCATATTCATTTGTATGTCCAAGATCTAAAGCCCAAATGATCCTTAGACACAGGCACTGGAAGATATTTGTTTGGACTCAGACAGTTTGGCTCCTTTTTCTGGAGTTAGAAAGGTGTAATCTTTGATATCTAAATACTGGCCTATGGTAATCCTAGAGAATACGATTCCAGAAATCATACATATTATCATACTAAAAATACAGAAGTAATTGAATAAAGAATTTTGGGGATCTAATAGGCATACAGTATAAATACCTTTCACATATAATGAAACTTGAATTCTACATAGATATGTAAGTATATATACTCAGCATGAAATGAAATTTTAAATGACTAGTTTTATATCACAGGTAGCGATGGGTTCATTTTGGATTCATTAATTTTTCCTGTAAAATATTTTTGAAGTTTTTTACTGTTCTCACAGGGATTTTTGTCCTCTCATACTACTCACCAAATGTTCAATTATTGGGGAGCRCTTTTGCTTTTAATTCCATAAAATTTTAGAGAAATTTAAAGCTGTTGTAAAGCATTTATCAACACTTCTCCAATCTTTCACATTGGTGACATAATGGTTGACAAACAAAAACTTCTTATATACTAGAATAAGTGATTTTCCCAGAAAAAATGGCACTTGCTTTAGAAAACCTCCGCTGGCTAGTCTTCTGTCTCAGGAGTTCAGGTCACTCTTAACAATACACAGCTTTGCTTTGCCTTTATGCTTAYAGTCACTGTCATCCTCTACTGGGTCATCCTGCAAAATAAACAGTTTTCTTAAGCAGCATCTGGCTCAACTCATATCTTCCAAGTGACACTTATTGAGGCTATTCCTCAATTTATTCTATTTGTCTGGAAAACTTATATCTGGATGTAGTTTTTAGAAAGTCTTGAGTGGAAGTGGAAAGTGAAGCTAAACCGCCTTTCAATATCACCAGGATAATTTGTTTCAGAATACTTCTGCACAACAAGAAAGTACAGAAAGGCTTTGTCTATCCTGTGAAACAGGGCACCGTGCAAAAATACCTTAGCAAGGGGTGGCCCAAGCTGGTAAATGCACATGGATCTACCTTACTTGTAATGCWGTGAACACTTTACCAGCTTCAGGCTAAATGTATTCCAGCTGCATTACCCTGGCACATGACAGCCCTGTCCTAACATAGTCGGACTGCATCCAGAGCCAAGCCAATAAATTCAAAAGCTGTTGTGATATGTCATAAAGATTCACTGGTTCAGGTTTCTGCACCTTGGGCATTTCTGCACTTCATTCTATCATGTTCTACTTTTCAGATACAGCTAAAAGAATCCCACTAACCATACCCACTGTGCGCAGAAAGAGCACTTATCATCCCTGTTTGTGGTCTTTTGATTCTTGTTTCTGGTGTTTCCTCATTTTTGAGAAAAATAGAGAGGAAGAGGGCAGAGTTTAATAACTCTCGGATTAAGCACATGTAGACACACAGAAAATAGGGTCTTGCCGGAGGTTTTGCCTCTAGAGCTCAAAATCAGCCTTTCTTCATTTGTTGCTAAATTGTGAAGAAATATTAGAAAAAAATGGAATAATTTTTCCTTTCTGAATGCAGACTGTTCTGCYACACAGGGGAATCGGTACAACATGAAATTCTTTTTTTTTATTCCTTGCTTCTTGCTCTCTGATGTTGACCTGCAATAGATAAGCCTCTGCTCTTAGAGATGTTCTGCCTCATGAAAAGATGTTAACGGGTAAAAAAGAAGCAATTTTGGCTTTTGATATCTGCCTTACACATATCTGTGCAAGCAGTATTTGAATAGCTTCCATTAATTAATGGCAGGTTCCTGGTGCCACCGAGGAAACTACATGAAAAACTGGAGAGGCATAGCATTAGAAAATTGAGTAAAATATAGTTTTATAGAGGAAAAAAATAGGTTCTGATGTAGACTACTCTACTTTGCAAAATAATGCAACAAGTATCTTAACAAAAAAAAGTCATCTATGCGTTTAGGGRCTATTAGAGCCACAAACAATAAGCAGCGTGTGTTTATAATGAATAGATCATATAATTTATTTTTACTTTTTACAGATTATAAAATTAGTACATGAAGATGATGGCTGGCACTTAGCATATTATATAGCAATGTAACTTACACAACTGGAAAATCCATTAATAATTGAAATGCCTAAACAATGTTTATCCAAAGTGGCTTTGAAAAAAAAGTCATTCTGGGCTTTAAAAGCGTAATTGAAATATCATAGAAAGCAACTTATTATTAGCATTATTCCTAGGGTTCAAGTATTATCTAGGATCTTCAATAATGATTTTTATAGAATTCAGAGATGGCACTAATTTGTCAAGGCTTGCAAATGATAAAAACTTATCACAGATAATCTGAGATTGGGATTACGTGAACAGATTCACCAGAGTAGTTTTTGTTAGCATAACTGCAATTTCAGTGGCATCACGCTGGCTTTAAACTGAAAGTCTATAGCAAATCAAGCACAGGGAACAGATAAGAACACGGGAGACACTAAGAGTAAATAATACACGGAAAAAATGGAACAAGGTAGCAAAGCTACAAGCTCAATATTTTAATTGATACAGTGAAAAATTCACAGTAAAAAGATCACTACACAGAGGCATCGAATTAAGAAACAAGGAAGTTGATCCGGACTGAAACTTGAAACAACGAAGGATCATTATGACCAAATTTGTTGATCTTTTTTGTTTGCGGCATAACTCAAGCTACAGAATTMGCTTTGTGTTTCTTTAAACCCATAAATAAGGAATGACTACTTTAACTACCTGTTGAATAATATTTTCATCTATAAAAAAGATAGTAACAAATAAAGGTAAGACAGGACTGAGAATAATAGAACTCTTATAGTGAGAAATGAACCTCCAAATGCTCCAAGAAAACACTTGAAATGTAAGATGATAGTTAAAACTACTAAATTGGGAATAATTTCCCATAAGAGATGAAAAATGTTATTCTTTGTCATGGTTAAATCTGAACTGCATGATATACCAGAATGAATACTAATAGGAATGGACACCAATGCATTGACAGAAATGACTGACAGTGATAAAACAAGATGGTATTGCCTAGTTTTTCCTTTAATGTGTTAAATGAAAGTATAGGTATTTCTTATCAGAAAATTGATTTATGTTCTGAGAAACCATGTACCACAAATATGTGTGGGATGATTTGGTCAGCATACTTCAGTTTAGGCAGTCATCCCAAACACTGCAGTACGTAAAATGTGAATGCATAGCTCAGTGGGGTGATACAAAGTGCCTTAGCTTGACAGAATAACTGAAGAGAATTATGCTTATCTAATATCAACATGAAATTGTCCACTGACTCTTTACGGAGCCTAAGCACCTACACAGAACAAACTGATGTACCTGTACACTGTGTGGGAAACTACATTAGAATCAATAAAAAGCAAATATTACTTGCCTGGATGGGTCCAGGTAAGACTGATCATACAGCACCTTATTCTGAAGTTAGATATCTAAAAGAGGAGAAGAAGCTCATTTTGTTCATTGCAGTTTAGTGGTTAGACCACTATTTTAAGCCTGGTTTAAGTCTATCTCCTGCAACAYAGCAAGTATCTGAATTACTAAACTATCTTTATTTCTTAAAGGAATGATTGCACTGATGATAGTGAACCTACCTAACAATTGCAGTTTGCCTCCATGAAGCCAATGTGCATAACACATTTTTAAAACTCCTGTTATTAATCTAGTTTCAGTGAGTTCTCTCTACATCAATGCTTTTCTTCTACCATATAAATTGCAAACAAAAGCTTCATTCTGCATTATGTATGCCAATGTATACCAATCAGTATATTTTTGTGACTAACATATGTTGAGTGGGTTTTTTTTTTAAAAAAAACAGAAGTAAAATTTCCGAGTAAAATAAAGAAAAAAGTTTTTCTGGACAAAAATCACCATCCAATTAGGAAAATTTAACACAAAATTTAAATTATTAATATAAAAATTATCAGGAAAATGAAAYTTAGGAGAAACAGGACTAGAATGCTGTTCTCTTAGACTACTTGACACTGTGCATGTATTTAAAAATATACTTCCCTATTCTTCCTTTTTATTTCTTACCTTCAGATTAATGAAGTAATGGAATATGATCAGCACTTCAAAAACTTTTAAATAGATAAAAAATGAAAATTGTGAGATTTAGAATGCAGCAGCAGAAACTTTTGCTATTACATAGAAAAAAAATACAATATGAAAACTTGAAGTGACTTCTCATACTCTTATGTTTTTAATCCCAAAATTGTAAACTATTAGAAAAGGTCACTATAGCTGAACCAACTATTTATGTGTGAATTTTTTGAAAAACTTATCATTTTTCTTGAGAGATTACTTACTCCAAAAAACTGGTGATGTAATCCCGACTGCAGGCTGACCAAGAGAAAGGGTTGGTGTTTGCTGTAATATGAGCTGCCATTAGCTTTGCTGCTTCGTGACCTTTGGTCCCACAGGAATTTCCAATTCCATCATGATTCATTCCAAAACTGCCCAAAAGAGGAGRAGAAAAACAGTCCATTACTTTCCTGTATTCAGGCATCACTTAAAACTTAATGTGATTTTTACAAAGAACATGTCAGGACCTGAAAAAAACCCGCACTTTTAGTACAGCAGAACTGTTAGCAGAGAAGTAGGATCAATTAAGTTTTGTTTAGTTTATTTAGATCTCAGAAAAATGCACAATTGTTTAGCATCTTTTTGTTTTCTCTTGAAAGTATTTTACCTATAAATCTTACAATTTTTTTTTTTTTTAAAAGTTTCACAATATTATTGCAACGGACATTAAAGGTAGTTGGTCCTTGTTTAGGTATTTTATCTGAATAATATAGATTTATAATCTATAAATTGAGGCACCTGAACTAGTAAACAGAGACAAATGGGGAGTAGGTCATATATAGTATCTGCACAGAGAAGCCAATGAAAGTTCAAGTAGAACTTGTGGTTTGCAATTTCAAGGGCACCTGTATGTGTGCTCCCTCTATGCATCCATTGATATGGATGAGACTTGGAACCTTCCTATTTTAAGTCCCCTTCACCCACCAAAGGAGACTTAAGACCAGATGAAAACACAGAAAGGACCCCAGATCTCTTAACCTTCAACAAAAATGATATGCCTTAGTAAGAAGAAATAYGACAAAAGAATCCTTATGCCTTGGGAATCTGAAATAAACCTTTGCAGCTACAGATGGGCAATACAATCATCCAATTAAAAAGCGAAGTTAATTGACTGAGAAAATAACAGAAAATATGTTCTTTACAGACTCTCTTTAACGAATAACTATTATCGTTATTCCTAGACAATCAATGAAACATGTCCAATTGACGTGACATAAATGAAGCACTTGCAGAGAATATGCACTTTCTTAATAGTACACATTTTAAAAATTCCATTTTCTTAGTTTGCCTTTGATGAATTCCATCTAAACCAGTCAATATTGGGGTATATAACCTATTTCTTAAAAATTAACCATTAAACAAGTTAGTTCTCCCTATCCAAGTATGTGAAAAGACCTGTGAAATTAGAATGACAGGTTGTGAGATACAAAAAGGCTTCCCTGACCTAGAGATGAAAAAGTAGCCACTGCAAATGYCAAAATTAAACTTCTACAAATCTAGAGCAGTGAAACTGTCCCTTCTTTACATGTTGTACAAAATGCTCAGCCTCTGAAACCTTCTGTATTACAAATGATAGAAAGACTGATCCCCTGATTTCTTATTCAGGAACAGCAATATGTTGAGGCAGCACATTTTGACCTTTTAGAAACTTTCAGGACTGATTGCCAAAAGACACAACTTATGTTACTTTAGTGGCCAGTCACCTATCCATAGACAGAAGAGTACTTCATACCACTTTCCCCACTGAAAACAGTGGTAGTGCTGTCCAGTCAGTCTGAATGTATTGTACCAGAACATGTTACCCTGAACTCCAAGACACTGGGTACTGCTTCACCTCTTTAGYGACCTAAAAGTGCGAGGGATATCAACGTTCTCCTCCCAACAATCAAATATATCAGTGACATAGGAAATGAATCTCAGTAAATTCCTGGATATTCCCTCCTAGTTAGGGAAGAATCTGATCTGTGGAGGCGGAAATCATTTCAAAGCCTATGGAACAGAAGCCTATGGTATAGAAAGTCTATAGCAAATGCCTGTCTGTACTTACTGCAACGTGTGGTATATCATAAATATTGGAAACTATATATGCTGCAATGTAATCGAGAATGGTCTGACTGACATCTTAAGCTATCGAAGCCTCAAATGCAGAATATTCTCTAGCATATCATAAAAATACTGCTCCAAATAACTCCTGTCTGAGCAGTATATGTACTAGAGTGAAACATATAGACCACTTAATTATTATATTCACATTTCAATATTGATATATGTATTGTGAGGGAAGGAGTTAGATGAACAATGCAATAAACTGAATCATAATTCTGGAAATGGAAAATATGGAGAAAAATGTTGTTTACTGGCCAAATTCTCAGCTGCTAGCATTTTCCAGAATTCAAAGTCACTCAAATGGAAACCTTTTCTCACAATAGTTGAGAGTAGAAGGGATTCTAGAGGTCATCTAAGACCAACTTCTAAATTTTTTTCAACCGCTAATTTCTTTTGAACAACCTCTATACAATTGCTTAAAACAGGAAACTTCAGGTTTTCACAATCACTGCAAGTAAGTCTCTTGTGGAGTAAGCATTTTGGGACAGGGAAAGAGTTGAATTGGATCAAGCTGGCTACTGTTACCCACATATGCAGAATTTCAATTGCCAAAGAAATAAGATATTCAGACTGGAAATGTCTGGAAATGAGAGTCCAAGTTTGATATGTAGCCTTTGGGTCTATCCAAAAAAAGAACAATTTTTATAGTTTAATAGTTTTCCCTCTTCTAYCTGCTTTTCTTGTGAAAAAAGATGATGGTAGCAGCAATATGTTTGATAAAAAGCATGTCTGAAATAGCAGCAAATGGAAGCTGCTCTTTCTGATGTGCTCAGGAGAACTCAATGCTTTTCATAAGCTGCTGGTATATTCACTTTTTTTTTTCTGAATATTTATTCATCTAAAGAGTCTACTATCTTCTGAGAAGGCTCTCCATTCACCTTTGCTTTAAAACTTTATAGGAAACTGATCACTAGCGCAGGTATTTTTTTCTGATGGTTAGAAAGRGGATTTGCAATTACTACCATCTTTTTCCAAAGGTGGTAGCGGGCATATGCCATTACAGTCTGGTAATTTGCTCTGTTCTGGCCATGACTACACAGGAAAACATGTAGCAGCAGATGTACCAAACTACTAGTTTTACTTCCACAAGGACACTTCATTTATCATCACAATAAGTCTACCTATTGTGATTATCATCACAATAAGTCTACCTCTTCTACCAAAGCACGTTTGCAATTAGATGGGAGTGGGAAAGCATGGAAGAAATGAGGGAACACAAAATGTTCCATAGGGAGTCACTGGTATAACTCATTTAGCTACTTCAAACTGACTAAACAGATGCAGACTGTATTCCATCTTTGCTGGCTTAAACAACCTAAAACTAACAGTACAATCCTGGTTTTAAAAAGAACATCAAGATAAGCAGGAAACAGTCAGAAGTCTTACTAACATAGAGGAGTTCTTCTATAATGTTAAATTCTGCATATCATCTCATAAGACTATAGGGAAAAGTGTTGAATTGTAGTTTTTCTTCAAGCATTATAGCTCCTCTTTTCCCAAGATCATCTACATTACATATAAGAACTATACAACGCAGCAGTTCCAAGGACTTTAAATCTATCTTTAAAACCAAATGAAGCTCTYCTGAGATTTCTCTACAGTTTGTATATTAGAAATATATCTAATAAGAAGGTGGCATGTTCAGCTAGTGCTCTTTGCTTCACTTAATAGTATCTGCAATGGAATAGMTTCTTTTCTCTTGGCAATCTGTTTTTCCTTATATCTCAAAGAAATATTTGTACCACACATCCAACTTACGATCTGATTACCTTAAGAGGAGGTAATTGGTCTCAGCTGCGCGGAATAAAAAGGCAACGGATAACCAGAGACCCTGGCATAAAAGTGAAGGGAAGGATGGGAATGTAAACTTCTCCTTTATCCTTCTTTTATCTTGTGAAAGAACAATATTGCAGACACATCTCTCCCAAGTCCCTACAACTTCCTTTTTATCTAAGAGAAGGTGGCTGATTTGTTGGGTGGCTCTGAATTCTGATCCCTATAGTTGYCCATAGAGGTATTGCTTGCATATCTGAAATGACAGCAGTTATTTTTGTAAGACAGCCAGGATGCTTCTGTCTTGATTTATTACCTAAACACTTAAGATCTGAAGACAGATCCAAAACAATCTGAATGGTCCTCAGTATTGCTCACAGAGGACCATTCTGTATATCAAGTATTTTCTCTGAAGTTATCTCAAGTAGGCTGCCCATGTGAATAGATCTCCCTCCTTGCAAGCGAGCAATCAATTACCTCTGCCTTCCTGCTTGTGATTTGTCAAATTAAGTCATTCCCTGGTTTTCTTAAGGTTTGGAACAGCAAGAACTGCAGGTGTCTATTTTTTTTCTCCAAATACAATACAGGATGTTCATATATTTGTTCAGATCCATGAGTTACAGTAGCTACAAGAGAATTTGGTGTAATCCTTATAAAGTAGCCCTTAATTTGGTCTGCYACTTGTTTATCGGGGTTGGTAAGAAAGTACAGGAGATGAAGAATCTTGAGTCACATGAGACAAAAAAMCCCACAAAAACTACAAGTAAATATTGTAAACTCAATACTGTAAAAATTGAGTTCTTGATCTTCTTGCCCACTAATACATTGTCCAATTTATAGTTGCTACGGTAGCGTTTTTGAAAAAGAATCTTTTCTTTTTAAGGGAGAAAAGAGACAAATTTTAACCTTAAGAAGTTTTATACTAAGTGTTTGCACTGAAAAAAAAATAAAATAAACATATATACTAAGAATGAAATAAAACATGTTCATGCTGAGCAACTTGACCAGGGTATGTTTATAGATCTTCCTTGATTGCTTCMGCATGTCACTTAGACACACTGCCTTGGAACATTTTTGGAGATTGAAGCAAAAATCAGGAGAAAAACATAAAAGTGCACAAGTGAAAAGTCCTATAAAAATCTTTAACAGTAAARCTCTCATACAGTAGGAAGATGAAAGGCATGCCTGAAAAAGTATTTCTCACATTGGATATAAGACCTTGAGAAAAAAAAAAGAATTTGCCTGTAAAAAACAATAATTAAAGTTATTGCTTAGATAACACTTTCCTCTTTTTCATAAACTGTATATTCATTTTATTTTCAGTGTTTTGTGTTTCTGTAACTGATAGATGATGAAACTTAATCTCTAAAAATTTGGTATTTTGTTTGATTAAAAGATTAATAAGTGGCATATTCATATGGCCTACATTGAAAAAATACTTTGATAGTAAACTATCAAAGTCAGCTTTATTATATTTATAAAAATCTATAGTTTTAAAACTGTCTTTTCTTAGTGACACTGAAGTTGTGCAAAGGTAAAAGAAATAAAAAGTATAATCCTAGTTCTGCTTCTAATGATGAATCTTGTTCAGCCTAGAAAGTGATAATTGAAGTGAACAAAATCTACTGCTAACAAAAAAACCACTACACTACCAGATACAGGAATTTCATGTAATCCATGCAGCAATTTCTGTATGGATAGATATGGATATTAATTCTGTTATGGATATGGATAGTAATTCTGTTAATTACTATCATGCCTATGTTTAACACCATATCCTCCATGCTGTCATAAGAGACTGTTCTCTTTCTCTTTAAGTAGAAGACCTACCAGAATTTCTAGCCAATGTTATAAAAACATCAGTTAGAGCCTATATGCAAGCTGCCTGCAAAATGCAAATTGCAATTCATTTTTAAATGATATTATGAAGAAAAAAAGAATAAAAAAGTATGATCTTGAAAATCAGAATATTTTAACTTGCAAACACAAGCATTGATATTTATTTAGCATAGCTATATCATATTGCACTGGTACCCTCAAGGGAGGGATTAAGATTATTYGGCTACTTCACTTTTTATTTCCATGTCTGTGTGGATTTTAATCTTAACTGCTTATTTCCTGTATTTGGAGATATTATATGGTTTGGAGCATCCCTAACTCTTTATCCTAAAGCAATGCAGAATTCGCAACTTTGATTTAGTTTCAATTTATTACTTTTCTGATAATTTGGGAAGCATTTACTGAATAATGTAGCTTTATAAGAATCATACCTGCCATCAAATTAAACATAWCTTTGGCATTCTTTTAGCTTAACATTCTTCCCATTTATTTTCTATATGCCATTCTTCTCTCTGAGGTACGGCTGATGATCAAACACACAATCAAATATAAATTTGATATATTAACATAATCTAGTACTAAATAACCTCTGAAACTCTTGAAAAGATTGCAAATTCCAATTTACTGGGAAAAAAAATACAGCCTATTCAGAAACCAGAAGTTTATTATGGAGAAATAACAGATTTCTATGAGAACCTTAGGGAAAAAAAAAAAAAAAAAGGTAGGGCACAAGTTTCTTCTTGAGGTTAACACTGCCATAGCTATTCAGTTTTCATGTCACAAGAGTAACATCAAGTAATGTTTCTGTGCTACATGAAGCAGGAGTCAGACTGCAGCGGAGCTCTACACTATAGGTCAAAGTGGAATGTWTTGCCTCTAATCAGAAGGCAAACTTCTGAGCTCAGATTTCCTTCAGAAATTCATGATGCCCTGGAGGTTACTGTAACCTTCCTCTTCACCCCCATTTATTCTACTTATACTTTTGCTAAGATCTGTGAAATGTTATTACATTCCTYTTCCTTGATTAGGATGCTTTAATGTGAGACAAATGATTTTAGTWTTGCTAATTCTATATTTTAAATAATATTTGCCGCATAGTTAGATTTTGTATTGTAAATCTAAACACTGTACAGAAACAAGAATTTTCTTGCCTAATGCTTATGACATTTCAGTCCATATGTACAATGTACCACTAAAATGAAAGTCCCAGCACAGATTTTTTACATTTATAGAAGTTGCATGCTTTCATAYCTGCAGTATAAGAACGGCAGACATAAAACAACATTCCTTTAAACAAAATAGGAAAGATACAACCATATGGTCCTATGTGATTTTTTTCCAGTCAATTACTCTATTAACAACAAGAAAAAAAAAAAGAAACCTGTTTAATTTTACTTAAAATGTCCCTAAAATTTAAAGGGATTATTCTAAATATAATAGGACAAGAAGCTAAAGCCAAATGGACCTTAAGCACGTAGCAGGGACAAGTTTTAACATGGTTCAGTGACTCTTACTGAGCTGGCAATAAGTCAACTGTTGGGAATGGAACTTGCTCTCTTGCACATGAGTAACTTGAAGCATCACAAGCTTCTAAGCCGGCAAATCTGCTGCAGAGGTGCTCACACACTCTGGAATTGAAATGAGCTTCCATCTCTAGCTACAGCCTGGGTATCACCATCCTGCACAAAACAACAATGACATGATCAAGCGGACATTTGTTCATGGGAGACGTGAGAGTAAATGTTGCTAGCAAAATTCATCCTAGTTATGATTATTATTTTGAAGGGTGAAATATGTCTGCTGAATATTTCAGATTGGAGTATCTTCCTATCAGTCGTACAAACATCCAATCCTTGAATAGGCTTTTTTTTCTATTAAAAAATCGTTCTAAAATTGACACCCTAAAATGCAAAATGCAGCTGATTTCTCTTTTTTCCCCCCATTTATTTCCTTCATTTTCACTTTTCATTTTTATTCCAGATCTCAGCTAATTCCGTATGACAACAACAAATGCCACAGTATCTACCCCTAGGTACATATCCTTTTCAGCTGAACCTGGAATTCCACAGCAGTTCTTCCAGTCTTCCAATCATGCAGTAGTTTGCACAGAGCACAGCTCAGAAAGCAATCCACAAAAAGTACATGGAGTGGGAGGCAACCTAAATCAGCCCRCAGTGAAACACTGAAGATGAGAAAGGATCCTGAATCTTATCCTTCCCATAGGTTTAGATACTCAAGCCTCCAAAGCAATTTTCTTCACTAATAAGAGAAATTTTAAGGACTTGGCCCTTTTTATGCAGAAACTCAGTGACTGCAAGACTCATGCAAGATGCAAGGGATGCTGATTTAATTCTCAGTTCCMCCAGAAATGCAAATCTACACTGACATTTTCTTACCAGAAATCTCAACTATATCTTCAGTGTGAAATGTAAAGTAGACAGCCTGAAAGTCAATCATCACAAATCAGCTTTGCAGAGACACTATTCTGTAGGCTGAAGGACTCTCTGACTGATATCTGATGAACAGAAGCATTAATATAACAAAAGCCTATTCGCAAAACTACAAGCAGGGGGARAAACCCATGAAACTGTTGGTCTAACTCCATCCTTTAAACCCTCAGGCAAGGAACACAAAGATAACTGCAGCATCCCTATGTCTTTAACAAACACAGGCTGCAAGGCGTAGCTGCACACACCCAGTCTGCACCAAAAACTGACTATGCACATAGACCTACCAGTTGTGGCAAAATGAAGCCAAATACTTTAAAAAAATACTTAAAAATATTTAACAGAAAGTATGACTTGTCATTATAATTACATTCTAGCTGTCTGTCTCTTCTAGTCTCCAGGTGCTTTCTGAATAACATTCTTTAAACAGAAGTTACTAGGATCAATATAAGGGTAAAGAGGTTCAATTTAATAAACTATGATATAGAAAAAGTCAGATGGGATGACCTAGTGATCTTTCATCACTCTAAACTCTATGTCATACTTTCATCTGAGAAATCCTACAAATCCAGTTTTGGGGAAACTGTGGATAATATAAGAATATATGTTTTACCATTACTATTTTCTTTCAATCACTGTAAAATCTCATTCCTCAGTTCAACTTTTTTTTTCTTTTTTTGCAACCTCAGTATTACATGGCAACTATATCATTAAGAAAAACATAATCTTTCAGAATGCATTCCTCCCATTCTAATTTAATTAAGTGCTTTTTAGTGAATGGTATATATTCAGTCTAGACAGATCACTT
Organism: Eudromia elegans; assembly: GCA_003342815.1. NCBI lineage: Eukaryota > Metazoa > Chordata > Aves > Tinamiformes > Tinamidae > Eudromia > Eudromia elegans. The sequence goes on from PTEX01000286.1 coordinate 325,256, forward strand.
AAATGCTTCAATTTTCCATTTGACAGTAAAGCAAATCCTGTATTTCTCATGTAGGCCTAGAGAGAATAGCAACTACTGTACATGCCCAAAGGGGGGGGGGGGGAGTTTACAATGCTGCCTGGGAATATTTTTTTTTTTACTCACATCAGCAAGCACTTTCTATTTTGTAAATGAATAAAACTATTCTATATGAAAATAAGTAGGAAAGGAAATAATTACTTTCCTGATTTACTTACAGTCTACTTTCATTTTGGCTCATCACAGGAAGTTAYGCATGGATAACTCAAACTATTATAATGCTGGAGGACTTTATACTCACATATTCTTCCCAGCCTTTACTAAAGATATTTGCATGGCATATCTGTTTTTAACGCAGTRCTTTCAGTGTAAGTTTTTTATTCATTGTACATCACAAACTGTCTAAATGAATATTTCCATTTTTTCTTCAAAACAGCATTTGACACATCATGCAAGTTACAGTAAGAGGTGAAGGCCTCAAAATCAGATATATCTTATGTATAAGAAGCCAAAATATACAGATAAGATACTGTATATGGAAAAAAAAACACAGTAAAAACATCCTGTGATCACAGGATGTATATGTCTACATTTTCCCAGATTCTAATCAAAGTCTAGGCACTGCAACGCAATTGTCATCATCATGCCAGCTTTGCATGATAAAGTTGCATGATAAAGATATGAGCTACTACTTAAATTATGTTTATATGTGAAATAACTGACGTGAAATAGATAGTTGCATTACATGTAGACTGCAATGCAGATGTGTATTGGAAGACACTTTTTCTTGTTAAATGTGTCACTTAAATTCACAACGAGGTCACATATCACTGTAAAAGACAATTATAAACAAGAAATTCACATCTTCTAGTGCATCAGAGCACCTATTTCCTCAAGCATTCCAAATATATTTTCCCTTATCCTATTTTGTACAGAACTCATGAAAGTAAAGAAAAAGGATGGGAAGAATGAAGATCAAGAGAATTGCATCTGTTTTAAATTATTTTTGAGATCTTATACAAGTACCCTTGGATTAGAGCATTCACCTACAGTGMAACTATGATTTTTTTTCCATACATAATATAAATGAGATCCTACTTGCCCAGTGATTATCTCCCATGATAGGTGGGCTGGAAATAAGTGTTTACTTCCAACTCCTGCTTTTGATCAGCAAATTGATAGCTTCCATTTCAGTCTGCATTGGAACTTTTAGCAGTTGTATCAGCTAATGATTGGAAAAACATGTCATCCATAACTCAGTGTTGGTCAACCCCGGTAAACAAAGAAGGAAATCTCCTGAATCATAACAGAAGCTGCCTATTTTACTGTAATCATCTCAAGGTGCTAATAATGCTGTCTTTCAAGTTAAGATCTGAAGTACCTCAAAATCAACCTCTCTAAAACCAGTTTATCACTGTTTTATAACACCAAGTTACACTGGTGCTACAAAACTTAAAGTAATATTATGACTGTTTTATGAGTTTCATGCTTGGATGAAAGATGACTACTAATGTACAAATAGYAAAAATAGAAGCAATGTCTTAATCAAAGCAATTCAAATTATATTTAAGAAAAAATAATGAAAATCAGAAAAAAATCACCTTTAACTGCTTTTGCTTCGCAAAGAAAGGCAGATAAAAGAAAGAAGGAAACAAGACTATTTTTAAAGCCAAATACTTAAAAATATGAAACAGAGTAGGAAGGTTGTGAGCCAAAGCTCAAAAGCACAGATTAAACTGGAATCTGAAATCAAAGGGTAAACAATGAGTCTTCAGTTCTAAAGTTAAAGCTCTTGGTAATGTATGCTAAATGCAATATACTGCCACTCGTGAATACTATATACAGAAACATGGAGCACCAGAATAGAGATAGTATAGCCAAGCAGAGAAGAAAAAATGGTATCTATTATTAAGCTGTTATTAAAAAGGTCATATAGTAAAATCCATTCTTTTTTAAACTCACTCACTTGTGACCAATCTCATGTGCAATGGTAAAAGCTGAACCTAGGCCAATGTCTTCATTAATGCTGCAGCTCCTTTCAGGCTCACACATTCCAGCCACAGAGGCCAAGCCTGAATAAACAGAAGGAGACACAAAGGGTCATGCCAAGGTGTTTCAGTCTTAAAAGTCCTAGTTATAAATGCCTGGATTCTTTTTAATAACCTCTATGCACAGAAGAAGCAGTTGGCAAAAGGTTAACTTTCTAGCCATTTGCAAAATCACTGGGGGGAATTTCACTTTACCGGCTAGACATTAATATTTTTTGAACTGCAGTCAGTGCTGGAAAATGTCTAGACTAGGGGTTAGATTTATAAATTTTACTTCTGGTAACTTGGGACCACCTAGTAACTTGAGCCAGGAGAGGGAATTCAAGAAAGCATTTCTATTTTAAAATTCTTGAGCCTGAAGAAAGCAAAATGTATCCACATTATTTTTCTAAAGAAATCTGTTTAAGTTTAGTGGGTTCATAAAAACATACAAGCAACTTTTTAAGCTACAAAAAAGCCCCACTTGGTATGTTAGAAAGACTGTAAAAACAAAACTGAATGCATCAATGAAGAGAAAGGAGACATGTTAATAACAAGCATTCATTTAACCATGAAAGTCTTTTCCATTTATCACCAATCATCTTCTGGAATTAAAACCTTATTGTATTACAAGTACTTAAAAACATTTTTTAGAGAAAGAAAGCCACTGGCATCTACAGAATATGACTCTTCTGGATCACAAGCATTCTTCAGCATCAGGAAGTGACACAACATATTGCAAACATGATTTGCTGCCATTAGAGAAAGCTCTAAACATCAGAGCACTTCAGATGGATTTCTTTGGGATACCAGTAAGCAAGTATTTTCCTGGCTATGTCCACATTAGCAKGTAATTCAGAGCAGTAGGACCTGAGCAGTTGAGTGAAGCACTGGCATTAAGGTTTCTCATTTATTTCTATATGTGAGTTGGAGACTGTTGTGAGCATGTCATAGCTTCATCCCCAAGGCCAAACACAGTCCCTGCACACCTGGTTCAACTTTTCTGGACAGAAAACATCATGAGAACACAGTCCATGCAGTGATTCGGAGCCTAATTTCGCATGTAGGCACATTTACAACTTCTGGGGAGTGCATGTTTGAATTTTGTTTTCTCCAGAACCAACCTATYTTGTACACACCAAAATACTCTGGTAACGAAACCAACAGGGAGCAAATGATAAAATTAAGTGTCTGTAGGATTTGCCTTAAACTGCTCTAACCCAAATCACCAAAACAGCTACACCTCCTGAGAAGAAAGGATGAACGGTCAGAAGAAAAATGTGAACATTGTTTGCAGCATACAATCCACAAAAAAMCAACTCTGATTCACTTGCCAAAATTATGCTTTTCTAACTATGCTATGACATTGTGAAGGCAACATACAAATACTTACATAACGACCATCATGTTCCCTGCCTATGTTGCCACATTTTCGTGGGGAAGTGATCTCTGAGACATAACTGAGCACYTGCTTAATGACTGTAGGACCAGAATAGTGATTTATAATTCCATATCATGCTTGCAGAAGGGGACAGGGCTCTAGTCAAGAGGCCAGTTTACAGTTCTGTAAACAGGTTAAAGGAGAGMAAAGTTGTCCTCCACTACAAGCCACAGAGCTGCAGAAGACACTGGAGGCATGGAAGACACCTATCTTTTCCAAACAGATCTTTATAAGACTACTTATTTAAGGAAATTGGAATAGGAGAACATCTATCCCACAGTGAATCTTTTACTTCTACTTATCCTTTGAACACGAATGATCCAGGTTTCTCCCGACATTTTGGGATCTCTCCGAGGCTTACGTTCACCATACCCTTCAACATATGCTTAACTTCAGTTACTGGCGGTCAGCAGAACTTAAGCATGTTAACACACTGCTGCAAAAGGGCCACAGGGCCTTGTCTCTCTTCCAGTTTAATGCCTATAACGCAAATAAATCACTGTGGTTCTGTTGCCAAGGGTCCAATAACAGTGAGTTGGAACTGATACCACATGCAAAAATTTTTTAAAAATCAAGCCTTTTGTTTAATAAAGCATGTGCCAAAGTCTATGTTCTGTTATGCTGGATTCAAGTGGAACAGAATCTGCCTTTATGCCAAATACAGCCAACTAATATACTAATGAACTGTGTTAAAGATATCACAYATAAATATGTGATCTATTTCAAACTTTCTTCTTTTAGTACTTGAAAAGCCAACTCTACATCATCAGTAAAGACAGTCTCTTTATGTTTGTATCTTCCACACAGACTTCAGAGTAAAATACTTAGTAAATTTAAAAATAATTGCTAGCATTTGTGGTACACCAAACATGCTCTAAATACTGCTTACAAGAGGTAAAATTCTAATATAATTTCTCATGTAAATCTCTTYCCTGTGCCACAAGTTTCCTGCTGACTTGAGCGGGACTACTTGTAGAAAAATCAGCGTGCATTAATGCTATCAAAGCACACAGTAATAGCAGGAGACACAAAGCAAGTACAGTGATGGGTTCTGAAAATATTAATAAAYTGAACTGGCTGAATTAAAATTGTATTCTAACGACACATGAGAAAGGATCCTTATGAAAGGATCCAAACTGGAGGAAAAAAAGGTCCAAATAGTATTTCTTTCATAAATTTAAAGGACCATTTAAGCTAATAACTATATAATATAGTAAGTATAAGTTCTGCTGAAAAATGCGTGTTTAGAGAAGACAATAGTTCTCCATCCTGCCACCTTAGGGTATGTTTCTCTGCTGCCAAAGCAGCGAAGAATTCTAATACTATTACAATTTATATCACTGTCTCATTTTTCCCTAAGTTTGTGAAAGAAACAGTCGAAACCTGCACCCCTTTTTATACTATATATCAACAGTGTAAACCTCAAAGTCTATTTATGTTTCTTTYATATTCTTCTATTGTTCTTCTGAAGACTTTTCCTTGTGKTTTTAATARATCATGGAGACAGATTAAATGGAAATACACACTAAGTCCTCTCCTCTAATTATTGCTTGGTAAGCTGGAGTCGTCTGCTAGGTTTTATCAGCACTGCAGCTGCCAGAAAAGGAATGCCCAACAGCAGCTCACTTAACTTAAAGTACCAGTAATCTATCACATGTAAACTCATCTATGTTACCCARACAGATCCATCTAGGGTATCCTTTATTGTTCATTCCTGCAGACCTGCAAAATTTTGAGAGCATAAAGTTAAAATGCCTAATTGGCCAACAAATCAGTATCTGAGGTTAAAGYAAGCAAACAAACAGCAAATACAAGCTCAAATTTCTCTTTATAATCTTACCCAGTGTTCCACAAGGCTTGTTTTTGTAAGTGCAGATATCATATCTGTTAAGGAAAAAAAGGGAGATTAAAGTATGTCAGAGGACCAAATCTCTAAGATATTTAGTGCATTTATCACGTATTTGTATCATARTTGAAGTAGTCAGACCGCAATCGGCTTAATTATGTGCAGCCAGCTGGTGTCGGCATTTTCTACGCTCGGGTGTGAACCGCAAGCTGCAGTACACTCACAGCCGCTGGCCTCAGGCCAGTGGGACACCTGCCAGTAAGAAAAAAATGGTTAAAGTGGATCTTTGTAATCATCGGCTCCATGCTGCTGCGACGTTACAGCAGCATGTCTGTACACTGCTACTGAGGCAAGCTTAACTACTCGCAGCTTTGAAACACACCGGAATTCTCTCAGAGCTTCATGCGGCATTTATAAACTAAACAATATTAATTGTAACTCCTACTATTCATCCTTTCTCATTAAAAATTATAGCTCTTKATTATTGCAACAAAAATCATCAAAAATCTGGTAGTACTCTGGTGTAACTAATGTACAAGTATTTCAAGTTGAAAATGGAATTAAAATGCTTTGTTACATATCTAAGAGTACACACAGTGATCTAAAAACTGTAACTTCACGTTTTGAATCAGAAAGCCCACATGGACTCTTATACCCYAGTGGTATGAGAATTACAATGTCTTTGATTTCAAAGATTTAAAATTATTTCCTTTCAAGATATTTCAGAGTAATTCCCTTGATTATGAGTTGCGAGTAAAAACCAAAGATGAGAAGATATGACATTTGTTGTAATTTTTAACCCAGACATTTACTAATTTCAGACCACCAGCTATTTGCTTTAGAAGACACATACAATGACTGTTTTCAAAAAGGGCTTTATTTAGAAGCATGAACATGAGATATACACATACACCTTTCAGTGCTAAACACTAAGTTCTGTCTGAAAGCCTAATCCACAGACAAAATAACAAAGCTTAAAATTTGGATCAAATCCAGTAAATTCTCTGAGCATGTAGACTGCTGTGACCTTATGGAATCCCTATGACTTTAAATGGACTACGTGTGGATCAGTTTGCTAAACTAAGTCCTAAATTTGAATGCAAATGTTCATGTGCACTGATGTCACTGAGGRAGAACAAACTGTGTCATCCTACATGCACATAAAGCTCCTGCTGATTTCTCATTTGCTGTTAGGAAAGTGAGAAGTAATTGAATCAGAATTGAATTCTTACACACAACGTGTTGCACTATAACAGSGTTTTGTAAATCACATAGGTATAAGACAACACAAAAAGAGCAGACTTCCTGTCCCTAACATCTTTAAATAAAAAAAATTAGTATTTATGCAATTAAAAGCATAAATATTCTGAAAAAAAGGTAAGCATTCATCCATTATGGGCAATACCAGATGTGCTAGGAGAAGAGGAACTTTCCCATCTAGTTATACACTGCAGAGAAAGGGGGCCAGATTCTTCCTGGTCCCCACAAACTGCAAGCTGTCAGCTAAAGCTGCAGTGCATGTAATTGCCCACCTATGAAGCTCACATAAAAGCAAGTGTGGTCCCATCACAAAAACAAAA
>PTEX01000286.1:332187-373954 GCA_003342815.1 Eudromia elegans
ACCCCACATTCACAGATCTGAGGGCTAAAAAGCATCTCACAACGATTAAATAATTTCTCCCCCCTCCCTTACATAAAAAGGCAAGCAATTTATCCTAGAAGATAAAGTAGTTCACTGAAGCTATTTAATCTCACATTAAGAGTTGTTTTCAACATAGGAATTCGAAAACAACAGCAATGGGCTTTAAGGTTCTTTTCCCCAACAGAAATCCTCTGTGAGCACTCAGATGAATGACAAGAATAGGAAAGTACAGGTTACCTCTTCTGATACAGCCTTATGGTTTTGTAGCTCAGCGAGGTTCTCACTTTGTATCCGAACACCTTACTATTGTTTCTCCTATTGTTTCTAATGCTTAGTTAATTCCTCTCAGTGTAAGAGGAAAACCAGTAATTTCCAGATTGGATGAATTAACTATAGTTTTCATCTCTGGGATGTTGCTATGCCTCAAACAGCAAAGTTGAGTCCTTCTGCTCCCCCAGAGATCTTTTCCACGATCAAGACATTTGTTAAACTTGTCCTAACCAAGATGAATAAACTGAGCTTTGTCAGAGTCCACCATTTTTTGTAATAGGTTTTGATTATAAACTGCTTTAAAAAAAAAGATTATCCCTTCAGTGTATAATGTCTTATATCTGAATAAGTGGTAAACTTCATTCAGAAAATATTTTTAAAAACTAACTTCACCTAATTCCAACACATAGAACTGCAAATCATAAGCTGAACTGCAGCTGCATCCAAGCAGGACCTCTGACTTGTCTTAAAAGGATCAAAATGCTCACTGAACTATCAGACAATTCTGGCTTCTATTTCAAAATTATAGGAAAAAAAAAATTAGCTTGAAACTTCACTCCAGTTTGTATACATCTACTCTGCTGGGATAAAAAGACTACTTAAGAGATGTAGATAATTTAACTACTGTTAAAGACCTGTGTGGAAGACAATGAGTATTTTACAGATTTACTCAGTTTTTGTAATAAGCTTTTTATCATAATTCTTCAGCAGTTCACAACCTTTATGAAAATCTGGTCATTCATTTGATTGCACAGGTTAAGAAAAGCAATAACTACGCCACGCTGCTTCTTGATTTTCTTCTAAAARCTTTACACTAGCATCTGCTTAGCCTTATAGAAAGTGGTACACCACAACAGCACTTTTCCTTAAAATAAAGTACACATCTTATTTGGATTCTTACTCAAAAACCTCAAACCAAAAAGATCTATTTAAACAAAGAAAGGAAAAGCATAATATACGTTACACATCACTGAACAGAAATAGCAGTTTCTATTATTAGTTTTCCATATCTTTAAAACAGCTGTTGACAACAGAAGTCTAGTTGTATGGGACTTCCCTTTGATACTCAGCTTGGGTGGATAAACGAAATTCTGAGTTACAGCTAAAAAAAAAAACTACCACTGCAAGTGCTCATTCTCTGATTTACATGAAAGCAAATACATAAGATAACTGCACTAGAGATGGAACATTTACATATTGCTCTTTTCTAAATTGCAAATGCACCTCTAATAGAAAGAAATTCTACTCTGAACCCACCTCTTGAAACAACCTCTTTTTTTTCCATGATCTTAGTTGTCTTCATCAGTTTTGACAATGTAACATTAGAATAGTAAATTTATCATAACCAGTGGCATTACAAACATATCTGGGAGAACACTATAATCACAAAGAACATCACAGTGCACTCAGGACACAAGCAAAGAGCTAATTTTGAGACATAGATATTACAGTTTCTTGCAACACAAATTTTACCCCAAACATGGAGTTTCTAAAAATATGTTTTTCAACTAAGTTCATGAAGAATATATCAGCTRAGAAGCTTTTTTTCAATATTGTCACAATGAGTCATGTAAGAATGCAGCAGAACTACCAGGAAAGATCACATGAAAATACAGAATTTCATACATAAGTTTTATAAAAGAGGATTTGAAATAGTTTTGAAGACAAGACACAGATTTGGAAAGAGTTTTCAGAGACCAGACATGAGTCTCTTACACCATTTCAAATCACTGAAAAAAGTTCATCAGTCCAAAAAAATCAGGACTAGTTTTAAAATCTCCCAATTTTAAATAAGATTTTTTAGAGATTTTACCCATCACCTACTTTCATATTTTTCTGAGAATTTCTGTGTTTCTACAAAGTTTGACACTTGCTCAGGTTTAGTTCCTATTATCTTCCTTTTTCTATGTTAGTTCTGTTCCTCACACACGAAGTTATCCTTACCAGCCACAGTAAATACCACATAATGAGAAGTCAGAACACACAAACTACGGAATAATGAATGCTATAAATTGTTCAGATACCTAACTAGATTAGAATCCTAGACAGACAACTCAAGAAGTTTAACAGGTCCTAATGTAAGACAGGCATTCAAATAGTAGGAATTCTACTAATTAATTCAGAAGTGATACTCATTTACAGTATTTTTCCTATTCAAGTTCTGCCTCTGCATTGAAAATAGATAACCTGAAAATACAGATGTATTTCCTCACTGTCCAATGACATATTAACATTATGTGAAACTTTGGAACAGGCAAAATACTTCGATATGCTCTTCCCTTCCATACGCTGCTGTTGTAATGAGAACCTTTCTACAGAATACAGGACTACAAAGAAGGAAAGTATCAGATCATTTATCATAACATAAAGGCATATGAACACTCTAAAAAAATACTAAACTATTTTATTTAGCAATGCACACTCTAAAATTATTCTACAGACAAGCACTGTAAGCAAACTGCAGCACTGAAGAAACAGCCCAGTATCTGCGATTCCAAAGTCTGCCTCTCTCAGGTTTGGGACTGGCAGTGTGACTTGACTCTCTGCTCTGCCTTCACCTGCAAGTAGTTTCTTCATTTGTTTTCTGTTCTGTATCCAGCAGATACAACCTCCCTCCCTTCATATATTTTTTTGTGATCTTCAGTGAACRTAAGTTCCATCTTCCTCCTAATGCACTTCCACATCTTTAGGAGGACTGGCTTCAGCAATACTGACGGAAGGCCAAATGATCATTAGCTAGCTTCCACAACCAGGCCTGCCTCACTATAAAGATAATTTGGGGGGATATCAACACTGCAATTACAGCAGTGCCAATGGGCTCAGTCTAGGCTCGCTACCTAAAAAGCATCCTTCCATCTTTACGCTCTTGCACTGAGTTCTGTGCTCTTGCACTTAAGGCACTGCCACCCCAGCTAGCTATTTTAGAGACTTGTGTATGTCTTCGGTATATTTAGTACACAGTCACTGCTTGCAGTGATCAGCTATCATTCAGAAGAATCTCGAAGGCTTCTGGTTGTTTTATCCCATTCTTAAATGAATCCATCCACCATCTTCAGAATGTGTTTATTCTAAGAGTTACGCTCTACATGCTCTTCAACACTGAGATTCTTCTATCAGTCACTTAAAATCAGGCATTAAAAAAAATACATATCTTTGAATAAATCCTATATAACAAGTCAAAACTGYATAATGTAAATCTGAATGTGGAAAATTAGTTAGGATTGCACTAAATGTGAAAGGTTTCTAGAACTATTCACATATGYGACAATTGTGACTTTGGAACTGTTCAAAGACCAGAGAAATGTTCTGGATTTACACTGTCACCAGAATGTAGAAACAGTTAACTTTCTGCATTCTGTTCCACCATTTCCTTGTATTCTCAGTACGTCGCCAAAATTTGGAGGGAGCTGCATGGATGTGACCTAGCTTAAAGCTAGACTGAAGAACAGAACAGCAATGTTTGCATATCTACTCCAAAATACACTGCTGACATATTTCATACCACTGGATTTGGGAAAAATCTGGCAACTAATGCATAAAGCCTTTGTTCAGGGAACATTCAGTCAGAACCGCTCAAGCAATTTGTAGGGCAACGCTCTTCGGAGTGCTCTAATGTAAAAAAAGTCTGGGAAAAAGGAAGACTAGCAACACCAATTACACAGGCGTGGCTGGGGCATCCTGCCACAAAGCAGAAAATATTATGCTAAACCATGTGTAGAAAGCCACTAGTCTGGACCTCTGGCAGCAGGGAAACACAGCAGCTATTACTAACCAAGTTCCAGCTCTGTTGTACAGAAACAAGAAACTGTAGCAATAGCAGATAGCAAATACATTGACAARTTTTGTTGTGGACATGGCCTTTCTTCCCCTTCTAACTTTCAGTAAATCACAAACGATTAGCAGAGAATTCTCTGGAAATACGAGACATATGCCTTCATTCACAACACAACCAGTTTATGTGCCCTTATAGTGAATAGTACTTGGCAAGTATTCCTTAATAGTCTTAATGGTTTGCCTGCTTAATATTTGCAGTACTTGAGTTTGGGATATTTTTAGTAACTAAGTACTGCAAATATTAAGCAGGCAGACCATTAAGCAGGCCACCAGGTAGTGGTTCTTTAGTAAAGAAACRCTCCAGAGTTTAGGGTAAGACTCAGAATTATGTACTTAAAAGAATTAGTGTTATGATGTAATCCTATTATGTATGCATATTATGCACATTTATCACATACATTTTAGCTATTTTATCTTCTGTAAACTTAAGATTTTTTTTAAAACAAGCAATGTATTCACACTTTATTTATCTTGCATAGGCTTTTAAATTAAGACATTGACAAGAAAACATATTAGAAAAAAAAATGGGCCGAAATGTCTAGTTGTAAAATGCATACACAGACAAAAGCTCCTCACCACAGGACCTAAAAAACAGCTAAGATAAATTAGTATAAAGCCATTAATTCCAACACAAGTAGAAAACTCCAAAGATGTGTATATGACTTAGAAGCATGTACCTGAAAGCAATATAAGCCACTAGAAGTTACATGGTATCCTCAAATGATCCATTAGCTACCACATTTCAACTGACCCTTTGACTCCAAGTAATGAATTATTAACCACTTTCTTGCTAGCTGCRTTATGAATACCTCAAAGTCAGTTATTTCAGCAAGTTCAGGCAGCAGCAATGTAATTCAGTAAAAAAAGCGAAGAGGATATTGGAACTGCTGAGCAAAGGATTCAATAAATGCTGATGCTTTATCCAGACCATAGTAAGAAATGCACGGATAGGGAGATGTGGATCTATAACAGCAAAATTCCTTTTTTTGCTGGCTTTCACAAAGCTTAAGCTCCTAAAGCACTGAGGCAGGCCCTTTATGTCTGCCCTAAACATCYTCAAAATACAAAATTAGCATAGTTTTCTAATATTATTTTCGTAGCRCTAACACTCCTTAACAAACAGGAAATAAATGTCTTGGTGTTAATGACAGTTCCTAAAAAAAAGTAGCTCTTTAGGAACACAAATTAATCTTGATATAGACACAAGAACGTAAGAATCCCAAGACTAAATTCCCTCATCCCCATGCCRTGCCTTCAGGATACCTTAAGAAAATATTTAAGAAAGAGAGCAAGCCTGAAGAGGCAGTTGTACCAAGGCTCTCTCAGCCTTCAGTCTAAACTTTACGACAATTTTGCTTCCAGGTAGCCAGCAACCCTCATTAGATTTTATTCTGTGAACTCACACAGCCTTTCAAACACCACAAACAGTTTCCACAAAGGAATCYGGCAAGTAGTCTCAGCACCTACTATCTCTCACATGAAGAGCTGCCTTCTCCCTGAGCTGTCTTTCTCTTGCTGAATTCATGGGACCAGCCCTAGCTTGAACTGGAAAGGATAGTGAACAACTGTTTTTATTGATACCTTTCACACTGTRCATTACTTTGTAGGTCATTATTTTTATTACATCCAGCCCAAGTTTGACTTTTCCAAGTCCTCTGTCATTCCTTACAACGAAAGCTCCACATTTTTGACCCTCCTGATTTCTCTTTCCCAAACCTATTCCAATTCTTCTATAAGAAAAGTGACTCAAGATGTAGCTCTATCAATTTATTCAATTAACTCCTTTTCTAATAATTACTACTACTTAATTTGCTTTTGTAACAACTTTCGGAAGATGAAGCTGAGAGTTCCATGGAACTACTGGGATTGATTTACCAAGGAATAACGATCAGCTCAGGACACTTCATTTGATATAAAAAATTACAACTGCAGAGATGTGAAAAAAAAAAAAAAGTGGGAGAACTAAAATTTCAATCTCTTTAAAAATATTTAGTTGTTTTATTTCAATAGTTATTGTTTTTTCCTCAACAATTTTGAAACATTTTACATAGGCTGAATCAAAAAACTTCTAAAACAAAAATCATAACACACACTCCTTTAAACAAAATTCTTTAAATAAAGCATTAAAAGATTTTTTTCTGAAATGAAAAAAATTCATATTAAAATATATTTTGCTGCTTTCTTCTTTTAAATCAAYGTACTCCTAGAATTTTGCCTTTCAGTTTATGGGTTTTGTTTACCAGTTTTAACATGGAAACCTCAGAGTGATTTTATTTAAGTACAGGTATATTTACTTTACCAATTAAAACCTTATGTTAAATGAAAGYTGTTTCAAGAAAATACAACTTAAATAGCAAGACATAGCATCCCTGTAAATGCATGTTAAAAACCGATTTGTCCATTAGTCAGCAAATTAGTTTTTAACTTCACAAGTTAAGCAGTGAAATGTACCACGGAATTTAACTGGATTTTTACCACATATTTCAGATATAGTCCAAATCTTCTCAGTGAAAATATACAATTTTCTTAGGGTTTCATAATCATTTGATGCCTACACTAAAGGAAAAAAACAAAMCAAACCAAAACAGGGAAAAGGATAAGCAGTGGATTTTCCTGTTACTTGTGGTTGGTATTTTTACAAAAAGGGGAGAGTGGCCTTTGTTAAATGGATCAACTGACATCTCATTTAAGTTGGTCATCTGGCAGATGTTTCTTGCAGAGGTTATCAGAGTGTGATTGTCGTCCTGAGTTAGCCTGACCAGTATGGGGGAAACATATAAGTGGCTCAGCCCAACATACAGAATAAACCTGAACAACTAACAAAAGAAAGGAGAAAGGGAAACAAAGGGAGTAATGGGCTCGGGCTGCCTTCAATCCCGCTATTCCTTCCAGTGCTGTAATGGTGACCACACCACATAGATTAATAGTGATCACATTGCTACTGTGATTCAACAATATATTACAATTGTGTATGCTTGCAGCATATACAACCCAAAGTGAAATAAAACACATAGCCAAAGCAAAAGGCTCATTACAGCCAGGCAGTTAGTGGAGTTCAAATGTTTTATCACTCAAGAGGTKATGATCCTCCATGCCACGTTGACCTGGAAGAGCGCTAGTCATGTTAACAACCACACATTAGAACTCTTGAACAATACTTTCCAATTTGTTGATTGTCAAGATTTTAAAGCTTCTTAAGTTGTACTGCAAAACCCATCCCCTTCTGCAACACTGGCAGGACTAGCTGAAACACTAATTGTAACATATTCAGTAAGATAAAGGTGAAAGAAGATTAAATAAGCCTCTTTTTTTTCAGCTCATTAAGCTTGAACAATGATTGCAATTACACCACCACAAATCAATACACGTATTGACTACAGGAGCTTTGAGAAGATTTAATTTTAAAAATATGTATTTCTACATTTCACCGTGGGTGAAAAAGGGAGAGAACTTCATTGATGTTACTTAAAGCTATCCCACTGCATTATGTAGGTCACAAGTACTGAATCTARTAATTTTTAAAAGATTAGAACAAATTCCCACTTAATTTATGTACAAGTAAGTTCCCACATGTAAGTCTGCATTTCTCAAGTAATAAAGTCAGGATGGCTGCAGAAAAGTTGGAAAACATGGAGAAATGTTGCTATTCCATTTTTATTAAATATACTAATTTTTTTAATTTGTTGATTTAGCATGTGTTCCAAGCAACTCTTTGTACATATTTTATTCAAATGAGTTCATTTTAAAACTCCTCAAATAAAAAGACATCCAAAGCAAAAAATCTCAAGTCATTAACTACTTTTCAGTTAGTCAACAATGTTAAAGCAGGACTATGCATAAACGTACACTAATGTTGAGAGCTACTTAAAAGGAGCAGACTTTCCTTTTCCTTTTTTCCTTCTGGTTAGCCTGGGAGAGATTCCAAATTCAGCATAAAGTCTACAAATAAGAGCCACACATTTCAGCAAAGTTACCACTCCTAGGATAGTATATTACTACCAAAAAATATATTACAGATTGTCATGCAATCTATGTAGCTGTGTTAAGTCACAGATTTGCAAAACATCACGTCCTTTTGACCAGTTGCATCTCTTGCTCTTGCTATTGTTTGTCACTAACTTTTTTAACTTTTAAATAATTGACTTGTGTTAGCGAATGCCTCAAGGAAAATATGATTGAAATGGAACTGTTTCAAAACCAACCTTGGTCAGAGACCCATAAACACTTTTAGGGCTTAACAAATTGCAATTCAGAAGTCTGGGAGGGAAAAAAAAATGTTTTTTTAACTCACTCTTCAGTATTTTCAAATATATTGTTCAGAATTGCATAACATATCTCACTCTGGTCTGTCAGGTGGTTGAAAACGCCAACAAGCCCTTCTAAAAGAATCTAGGCAAAAGAGTATTTGTCTGCATTACTTAGGCTCTTGCAAATTTTAAATGAGACTAAGTGTCCTAAAATTACATACAACTAAATACCTTTTGTTAGAATTATATTAAAGGGCAAGCTAAAGGACCACCTGTACGCCCTTTCCCTATTTATCCAATCACTTAACCACTGCCTTTTTCAGGCTGCTGAGACTTGCTTTTTGGCTGAAGCAGCGTGAAGGCCATTCAAATGCAGCCTAAGGKCTATTCAAGAACCATTTTCTTAAAAGATCTATACAAGCATGAGACTCATTTCAAGGATGAATACAATCAGCTCTATAAAATATCAAATTCAACAGCTTTCTAAACAAAATTTTTTAAAAATCCAAAAAAACCCACCTAAAATACCATTTTCTAATTAGATCTTGATACTTTCAGTATAAYTCTACATTATCTAATTTTACAAATACCCAAGTGTAACACAGATTCACCTCTGACATGAATATGAGAGTGAGGCAGCAGAAGGGATTTTCASAGTTTTTATTCTTCCAGTTCCGTTATAGCATCTTTTTCTTTGAATATAGTAACTCTAACTATGGGCTTATGAAATACAAAAGGTAATTCAAGTTAGTTCATTCTACAACAAAAGGACTAAGTTAGCTTAGAGTATCTTGCTACTACCGTGGTATGTGTAACTCACATGTCTAAGCTATTATACAGACACATCTGTTTGTCTGCGATCAGTGTTTCTTTGTAAGTTAAGAGCTTAGGTATACTTTCAAAACAATATAGCATGCTAACTGTAAATCATCTGAAAACTACAGCTTAACTTTGGGAAAAAAAAAAMCAATAAAGCACATGAAAAACTACACACTTGAATGATGTAAATCCTCTTCCTTCTTCATCCAAGGCCTAAGTCCCCCAGTTGGCACTTAAGGTAGTCTTATAGAATGTCAAACTATTACTAAAAGTACTCATGTGCTGAAGGGGTGAGGAAGGGAGGTAAATCAAAGAATTATTTGATAGCTGGAATGATGTAAGATCTCAGGATTTTTGTTTTTATAGTTTTAAGCATCATAACGAAATCTGCTATTCACACAAGTGTATTGACTTGATTTTACAGGAAAATTGTCTTGCATTTATCTACAGAGCAGGSTCAGCATGTGCAATGTCACTGCAAYCTCTTCCGTAACGCTTCAAGTCTCGGTCTTCACTTGACTAGRCCTTCATAACTCAGGACAGAAGACCCAGGTATCAAAGTTGCTTGTGTAGCCCAGTTGCCAAAACTGGTGTCTACTAGACTGAATGAGCTGCATTACAAGAACAGTGGATTTCAAATCATGGCCTTGATTTCCACCGATGGAATGCCCAGGCTGCATAAAATCCATAAACATAAAATTAAAGCTCTATACAACCCTAATCTACCATGGTGCACAATGATTTAACCCTATAAAAGCTCTGAGTCTCTGGCACAAGCAGTACGAATAAAGAAAGCCAACTTTCCCTTGCTGCTATGGATTCAAGAGATGTGGGCAGACATTCACAGTATGGCACAGCCAAAGGTTGTTAAAGCCAGTTAAAATTCTAAATTCGCCGTTTTGTAATATCTGAGTATGTATGCCAGTAAACTCCATTTTCCAAATGATTTTATATGTTAATCACATTCAGAAAACACATTTAAAGGCTTAGTATATTCTTACAGTTAAGGAGGTTTACTAATGAATTTCAATAGCTGCAGAATCAAATCTTACAGCAGCTCAGATCCTATTAATGTCATAAGTGCATGTGAGTAAAGATTTGGGGATCAGGCCCTAATGATTTGTAGCCYTCAGAATAGTTTGCAATGGTCAAATATTAGATGGGAAGCATGCATTCACATGAGYGTGCCTATGCCACTACTTATAAACSACATTCCAGAGAAGCTAGGAATAGTTAATAAGGGACAGACATTCAGCAAGATTTATTATACAGTGAGTAATAATGAAGAGGATCGGCTTATCATCTATGAAAAGGTGTGTATTTTGAACTAGCAAACAAGTCCACGTGAAAAATGTGTAAGCCAGCTACAGAAATAGCAAAAATTAAGACAAACAAGAACGTAATGCTTCAACAGAAATTTGTCAGAATACCACAAGGCCATCTCAAACACAGATGACCTCAGCACCTTCGTGACTCAGAAGTAAGACTGCCACCTACTGAGTCCACAACTTTATTATAACAAAAGCAGCATCATATTTGTCCACAGTGTTAAAAAGGGGACTTTAATTCCTTTCAAAAATCTAAAGCTGCTCTAGTATTTTAATACTACTGAAGTTTATGTAACATGATAGCCATTCTGTTTCTCAACAAATGAGCTAGTGCTTCTGTCAAATTAATACTTACACRCAMATCATTTTAGAACAGCTCATGATTCCAATGCCTTCATTTAAGTAATTTCAGTTTCCAAAGGGAAGATGTCACTTTCTAAACATCCTCCCTCTTTAAAATGGCTCACAGCTGGCACACCCTGATTTTGCAGTGTTCTGTTTTCTATTCATTTTTCTTCCTGATATATTTCCCTTTCCATAAATTACGCTAAACYCCCATTTCACATCCACAGATATCTATGGTGTTCTAATATTAAAGTGCACTTGATTTTTGTCTCATTCTGTTCCTTAATTTGTATTAACAGCTCTTAATCAAGCATCTTAACATAGTGAAGTTCTGTAAAAATCTCAATGCTTTCACACAATGTAAAGATCACTGTTTCCATATTGAGTACTTTGTCTTAAGCTATAAGACACTGCCCCAGTAAGGCTAAAAGACAACTGAAAGGACAGTCACTCCAGGCCTCATATCACCATGCCTGGTCTCTAAGAAACCAGGCTGATGAATTCCATGATGTGCTTGCAATCTACAAGCATCAATTCATCAATTCGTAAGGCTGCATGAAATAAAGTCAATGCCCTGATGAAGCAGGCTCAGTTTTGCACATCATCTTACTAAGCAAGAAAATGCTTTGCTTCTGAACATACTTAACTGACAGCACACTTGATGACTAAGTCTAATAAAGACCACCAGCATTTTCAAAGCTGAAGATAATTCTCTGGCAGCAAAAACATTGAAATGCCGTAATAAAATATTCTATTGRGTTGGATGTATGTATTCATAAGTTTTGAATAAGAAAAATTCCTACTGATGGAGMATAGGTCCCCAATGTCAAATCTCTTATGAGAAGATAGAGCAGTTCAGGAACTAAACTCTTAGACAAAGGGCCATAAAGAATCCTTCAGCTTTGTTAGCGTGGTACACGTGAGGTGACAGATATCTTTGGAATCAATTAAAGTACTAGCCATTATGCAGCTATTGTATTTTAATTTTGAAATTAAAAGTAGGCAATTATTTTAGACTGCTGCGAGTCTACAATTCCAAATTTCTATTTAATAATAGAGCATTCTATTTCTACAGATGAGGTAATTTTAGAAATAAGACACAACACATCTGTATCACCACTACCACAAAACGCTACTCCAGACCACCTAATACAGAATTAGTGCATTCTTCCAGTTTCCATACAGCTGCACTGGACACTTGGGGAACAAGTAATGCAAAATCTGTGTGAAAGAAATCTGTTTTATTTGCAACAGAGGAGCAGAGGATGCACCTGAACCTTCAGGGTACAGAAAAGCTTATGGCACACATCATTTATAGCATGTAAGCAAGCACACACAGTGCTTCCAGTGACAGTGACCTTTGCCAGARAGCAAAGCTTATCTGAAGAGGTAAAAAGAATTTTGCCGACTTTTGGATTTTAATTTT
This sequence comes from Eudromia elegans, assembly GCA_003342815.1. NCBI lineage: Eukaryota > Metazoa > Chordata > Aves > Tinamiformes > Tinamidae > Eudromia > Eudromia elegans. Next base: position 344,478 of record PTEX01000286.1, read on the forward strand.
CTTTCCTAGTTCTACTAAAATCCAAACACTATTATGGCAGGAAAAATACAAGCAATAGACAGAACAACTGCCTTTCTTGTGTGGCATTTCACAAGGAGGTCCTAAATAGTTTTAGAAAGGGACACTCCAGGGTTTGACCTCAAAATCCATACGAGTGGGTTTTGATTGTTTTAAAGTGTAGAAAGAAAAGAGAGGTTTTGTTTCTTTGCTCCGCTTTCACAATGTGCTAGTGCCCCCTTACCTCCCTTTTACYCACCAAATCTAGTTAGCATCAGCGAGCAAGAAGGAAGTACTCTGACCTCTGTTTGGCCCCCAAAACTGCAATATGATAGCCTCATGCAGATTTTGGTAATTGTACAGAGTCAAGTTAATATTTAAAGCACTTGGCATAACCTTGACTTATATATCAAAATGCCAGACTACAGCYACAGTAAATATTCCTCCTGATAACTCACTAACCAGAATCATCAACTCCAAAAGTCATAGAGGACGTCATAGGAAAAAAAGATTAATATGTATGTCCTGATGACAAAAGGGTCTTTTGGATAGGCTAACAAGGTTAAGACTAACAGCTAAATGGCTTTTTAAAATATATTTTTGATGTTTCATAATTATAATTCCTTATTTATACACAAAGAAACATGTCTAAATTATGGAAATAAAAGCTGCTACACGTAACAACCRATGTTTAAAATACTGACAGTCCTGTAATTAGAATACAGTGTACTGTATTGCTACAGTCAAAAAGCATTTCATGAGGTGGCATAATGCACACGGAATGAAATCTTAAGATTAGGCAGGCAAATACTGAAGAACTTGAAATGAAAATGGACATGACGTTCACAATGAGAAAGAATACCTCCCACCCCATGAAAGCACTACGTTCTTTCACTTTTGTATATATTAAACATATATCTTATTATTCTTATACATATTTAAGCTTGCTAAGACTGTCCTGGCAGAAATTTAAGAAAGCCTTGAATGCAACACAAGTAATCTGCTAAAACCAATAAAGTGTCTGTGAAGTGATTCCAAGGCTGTGGAGAAACTGCTAACACAACCTGGAGTCAACTGAAAAATCATTTTTATGTCATCGTTTTCAGCTTGCCTCCACTGAAAAAGAAAAAAAAAAAGTAAAAACTTTGATATAACTCTGTTGGCATGAATTTAAAATGACTGTAAAAAATTTACTATTATAATATTTCCTCAAACTCAATGACTGCCTGGGGAATTTTGCAAGTCAAATTATAAGGATAAGAAGTCAAAAAACATACAAGACATCTTAATATGACATTATCCAAAGAACTTCCTATACTGTTTTTTGCATTTTGTGTTGTAAATTACTATACTTCTGGAATCTTCTTTCCTAAAGATACACGATAATACTCATTAAARCAAATCCTTGTTGCACATCCTTACTAGTTGTGAAGTGTCAAAACTTGCAGAGAAATTCATTTTATATTGCATAGAGAGCATTTTCCTATTTATGRAAAGTAGGTGGAGTAGAACTTGACCTAAACTCAGAGTACAAAAAAAACCCAAAACACAACCACAACCAAAAAACCAAAACACAACCAACCAACCACACAACCTCTGTATCTGTATTTGTAGCAGTGTCAGACTGCTACAAGCTGACACTAGCTTTCCCGAGGCTCAGTCTGAAAGCCCATTCTGTGGATTGCAGTGAACAAGCTAGAGGAATGTAAAGAAACATGCAAATACAGAAAGATGAAGAATATAAGACAGAAATGAAAGAAAAAGCATTAAAAACGCAAACACTGTTAGATTTGCTAAGTATATTCCCTTCTGGAATATTCCTATGCATACTATAATTTATCTTGTTTATAAAATGCGGTCGATGTGACAGCAACAGAAATCAGGATGATGGGAAGAGTCAAAGAGCGGACACACACAAAACCTATTAGTCACTAAATGTGTTAAACAATTTGATGAACTGGCAGTCATCCAGACTTCACCTTGTTTCAAAATAAGTGATTTGACCAGAAATTCATTTAGCTCTCAGTATTATTGTTTGGAAATCTGGAAATGTACATTTACTTCACGCAGTAAAAAATATGAAAAACACATCAGGTAAGAGACAGGTGATATTTTCATTCTGAATATAGCACAAGTAAACTTGCAGGCTAACTCTAAGTATTATAAAAGATAAAAATAAATCTCTTTTGTAGCTAAATTTAAATAAATAATAATAATAGAAAAAGTTACAGGATCAGAAATTGTCATTTCCTTATCAAATATCGCATTTATTGAAAAATGCTTTGATTTGAGTTTAAAACAAAAGTCTTATCTCTATTGTACAAAAGAGTACACACATTTAAGCCAGTCTGGCAATTACAAAACATTCGAGTGTGGTATTTTCACTTTGGATTTTTAATTCACCTCTATCATCTAGTTTTCACAATTTTAATAGTCTAAGCAACTTTGCAGAACACATCAGACAAGTGAAACTGAACACTTGCAGACAAAATCCAAAGTTGGTGAAAATCCAAGGTAGAAATTGACCTAATATGTTTTCTGGACTGTTAAGAATGAGTAGCACCACTACTCACTTGCACACATATTATTCTGCCAGTCATTGTAAGCTGTGAAAATAAAGCACTAACACAGCACTTAATAAGGACTGGGAGTGTGGGTAGTTGAGAGGGAGGGAGGGAGGGAGGAAGGGGGAGAGAGGGAGAGGGAGAGAGAGAGAGAGAGAGAGAGAGAGAGAGAGAGAGAGAGAAAGAGAGAGAGAGAGAAGAAAACAATTCTAGGATTCTACTGTGCCTACTAAGGAGAATTAAAAATTAAAGACTTTTAAACAGCTTCCCCCCACCCCACCCCCTGCTTTTTTTTTTTTTTAAAAGGGCAAAATATGACATTCTGAACTGCTAGAAAGTCCTTCCTCCGATATCTGGCCAAGCAGTAACTGAGTGATATAACAGAGATCCCAAACTATTACCACCAAACATTTCCTGGAAAATCATTTGAATAGTTTTATCACCCTTTGTGAGACTCAGTCAGAAGGTAAGTGCCTGAAAAGGGAAATTAAATATCTAGATATAGACATAAACTCACACAAGTGAGTTTCTGATTTTTTTTTCCACACAAATCTAGTGTAGAAAAGGAAAAGGTTTGCTTCTAAACAACAGCAACCATTACTATTTCACAAAATATAGATTATTTTGATAACTTACAAACTTGTCCCAAAGCACTTCTAATTACTGAAGGCTTCATTTGCTAATTCAAACAAAGCATTGAGGTAGGAGCAGTGAGGATCTGTACTTGCCACATTGTGTGCTTTTATATATTCTCAGTTTTCCAGTTCAGGAAATCACTATGTACATGATCAGTTCCATTCAGTGCATTTATTACTCCATGAGCACACATAAGCACTTAGATTATGCTCAAAACTTGCCTTGAACTGAGAGAGAAGAATGTTAAGTATTTCAGTGCATCTACTACCTAAATAACAATAATAAAAAAACCACTTTCAGAATTGTCTCCAGTCAAAACATATAAGACTAAGCTTAACTCCATGAAACTGGTCATTTTCTAGATTTGGAATTAAATAAACCACATTTTACCCATCTGGAAAGGATTACGCACACTCTGAATATACCTTCAACACTATCCTACCACCCCCTTCTTCCTCACAGACACAAACTTTATAAAGCAAATAGAATAAACACCTGCTAACCAATAGTGGTTACAGTTGAATCTGATTTACAGACTACATCACAAATTAAAAATAAGGGCTTTTTTTAGTGATTAGAAAACATTCCACTCACATGGTGTGCTTGTTAATTAGCTTCAAATCACCTGCTGGGTGACATTTGCCATGCAATAAGCTGTTTTTCAGATTCTCATTCTAGCTACTTTATTGTTCCATGCCAGTTCTTTGAAATCTCCCAGAGTCTATTTGATTTAGTTCAGCTACAAAAAAAATTTATTAATAAACTTTAAAGATAGAATTTACACCACCAAACTCAAAGAAATTCACAGCTAAGAGCGGAAATTTGAACTACATTTTAGGCCTTATCCTGTTAAGTTATAAAAGCAAAATAGTTTTAAAAAAGACCACATAAGCAGGAATTACGTAATATGCTGACTGATTTTATTAATTTGTATCTAATAACTTTTGACTATACCTATATTACTCAACTTATTTTTCTACCATCATTCCACAGCCTACAGCCTCACAGAAGAGCCCAGAAAATTGATGATGGAAAAACTGTACACTCCTAATACACTGTACAAGCAAGGTTTCCAAACTTGGAACATGACACTAGACTCATTGTATCAAAATCAAATAAATCATCTACATGACGATCTTGCATGGCTGTAATGGCTCACAGTTGTTACTCTACAATCTCTCAGCTACCGCTTCCCCTTTGTCAGTCTTAAGGAAGTCTTTCCAAAGGAATACGCTCAGGATAGAGAAGAGTTACTGTGTTTTTGACAGACTAGTGAGAATGTAGGAACGGTGGGGCTGTGTGCTTTTCTAAGGCCAATATATTCATTCCACCAGTGGCTGGTAGTAAATATCTAAAAAGAGGCTACTAGCAGCACTGCATGTACAGAAACACTGAGACATGTATTCCTGCTATGCAAAGTACCCTACAAACAAGATCAAATATCTGTCTTCTGTCAAGCTACCGTCACAAGGTCCTAGAACACATCTGGACTTTTTTCCAGAGATGTATCAATTCTGTATATACAAAGAGATTTTCACTTCAGTTTCACCACAGAAGCATAGCATAGCAAACTGTGTGCACAGAATGCCCCTTGTGTTTTAAATACGTGCAGAGACAGCAACAAAAGAAAACCAATCTCTTTCTGCTTTTCACATCTTTCTTAGAGCAGTAGCCTCACACTTGCAGCCTACAGAACACTAAGTCAACAGACCATTTTAATATTTTAAGCACAAACAAAAAACCCCACAACAAATAGCAGTCTCATGTTAGAAGTCTTAAATCCACTTCAAAAATCTGCAGTAGAACAACTTGCGAGTTTGCATCCCAAGGAAGGGTGAGTACCATTTAACAGAGTCAGTGAGGCAAGAAACAGAGACACAACCAACRTCAGAATGACTTCCTCAGATCAGCACCTTTTTGTGGGAACAGAAATTCTTGAGATGTTCAGATTTATAGCACAAAACTAGAATTAGTAATTAGAGAGACTTTGCACAGAAAATTTTTGCAAACAAGTTTTGAAGCCCAGCAAATGTAGAAAACTGCCTCAGAAGAGGAGGACARCCTTGGACCTGCAGCAGAAAAATAATGTGCACAGTTCTGTCTGGGCCTATATCACAAAATAAAGCCTTAAAAAGCTATCAAGGAAACCTGCTATTATAGAATAAAGAGAGATCACTAATGAGCGACTAATGTGCATATATTCTGTAGGGCCAAGAGCTCACAGTCTGTACTAAGAGTCCATCTCACACAAAATAAACGCATATAAGCCCATTTTAAAGCTGGAGGAATAGAAAAACTATACCACTCACTGTAAAATTACACCATTATTGGCATTATTTACTTTTACTGACACTATAAAGTCCAAGCCATAAGTCACATTTTTTTTTTTCACGTAAATAGTTATTTTCCCCCAAAAAAGGGCCATCAGTTCAAGAYGGATGCTGAACAAATTGTAGCTGTAGTAGAAAGCTGCTTTTAATGCTAAATCAAGCACACCCCAAACCAAGGTAAATCCTTGGACAGGATCCTCCTAGCTCAATCCTTTCTACATTGCAAGGTATAAGTCATTAGCTTCAGAAGTTGGATCTACAAAAGCACATCAATCAATACGATAGCAGAAGGGGGAGATGGGRGGAAATATATATGTGTTCTCCAAAACTCTCAAAATTTTACAAAAGAAAAGCCTGGGGTATTTTTTAGGAGGTTTGGAATCAATTATTTTGCTACATAAAGCACTAGAACTTTCTCAAGGAGATCTTGATACTTTTGCAAAGTGTAGTAGATTTCTTTTTTATTTTACAAAGATGAATTCTTGACATTACCAACAGATGACGACATTTCAGTGCAATGACTTTTAAGCAGCACTACCTCTTTAAATGAGTAAAGTTCCAAATGTTTCTGTTTAAAACATTCATATCTGAAGGACCAAGTTCTGCCCCTTTTAAGATACACATGCACATCTCAAATTCCCCCTGGAATTTTCTTTTCTATGGGCTGTTTGGTACATTTTACTTGGTCTGCAGACATACCAGCAGTAAAATTAATAGCTATGGATATTCCCTCCCAGCAGGAAAAGAGTCCACCTCCACAAAGTTTATATAGTCACATACGTTACTTGGTAAAACTGCTATTTAGTACCTAGAAATAAGAAACTATTCATCCTGAGCTACAGAGAAATTTAATACTAAGATCTCCCGAGCACAGAAGAGAAAAAAAAAAAACCTTCTGAATTCTGTCATCCTCCACTACCTATTACAAACTAATGCAGAAAACAAGAGGACATCTTTGACCCTCAGCATTACATACAATGAGAAATAGTTTTATTCATAATACATGCACTTACCAAGTAAGGGAGGACTTACTGAGCCAATTAGTGATTTAAAAGTACCAGGATCATAAAATAATGGACAGTTTTAATGATCTTCCTATTTAAATATCTTTAGGGTCAAGGAAAAAAGCTGGAGTACATGTTCTTTTATATATGTRTATATATATATGTATGTACATGTTCTTTATATTTATAAGCTATTTATACCATATTTTCTATGGAGTTTCTAAAAAGAATTAATAAGAGTTTCTATACATCCAGAGACTAAAGAGATATGAGAATCATACTTTTTCAAACTTCCATATATATCTACAGATCTAGAGATCTATCTATATACATATATATATATATGCGCCTATATATCTATATAGATACCTATATACAGATATACGTATACAGCTCAAAGAGAATCTACGGATCACCTAAACTTAAAGTCATTTATGGAAAAAAAGGACCCTGTCTAAACAGCAACACATCATTAACCTACATCATAACTGACATCTCACCTCCTCCCACTCCCAAAAGAATCCTGTTTAATTACTACCCTGTAAYTATTAAGTGCTTGACTAGAGTCAAAACTCAGAAAATACAAACAAAAGTTTGGAAGTAAACTGACAGAAGCATAAAGAGAGTATCATTTACGAAAACATTACCAGGGTAATCATTACTCCCAGTGCCCAGGGTCACCTGACATSCCAGGGCTGGGCAAAAAGAGCCCTAGGCAAGGTCTGTCATCTGCTCTCAGCTCACACAGCAGTCTTAGAGATGCTCCGATGCTCATCAGCAAAACAGAAGGAAGACAGTTCTGCTGCTGTAGTCTCAGGAAATCCTCTTGCCCATTATCTTTCCTTTTTCTGCCCATAGCATAACACTGGCAGCACTGCAAAAGCCAAATCCTCATGCCCAATATTCACTCACAAGTGCGGAATGCAAGTTATTTTGTTACTGAAATCCCTGAAAGTATCCCAAAAGGAAACTGTTTGACATGTCCTCTTTGTTTACATACATGAAGGTATTTCAAGCACTCTTCTGAATGTCTTTCTCTRCAATTTCAGAAAATGATTGGTCTAAGTTGAAACTTACGTACGCCTCTAGGCTAGGTAACATCTTCCCCTAGGTAACAAAAATGGTTCCAGTGTCAAATTTAATGAAAAAGTAAGTAATGTACACAAACCAGAACAGCATAAATAGTTCCAGAAAGCAACTTTCAGCCTCTGCAACACAGAGACTAAATAAATAAATAAAATAATAATAATACAAAATTAACTTTGCATTTGGTAGTATAGGTTCAAATTTCTTCAAACTGAAAAGGCTATTGAAGAACTCTCCAATATGYCAAGAGTTTAGTGCCCTGCAGCTCTATTCCCTCCCCTTTTTTTGTACATTGCATTAATTTACAATGCATTAATTCCAATTTATCACRTAATTGTCAAAAAAAAGGAATCAAAATTCTCCCACACTATTTCATTTAAAATGTCTTCAGACATTACAAAAATATATCTTAACCAATTCCAAACACAAACCAAAAAATAAAAACTAAATTTAAAAATCTCATACTTTGACAGTTTATTAGAAGAGTTAGGACAGTTAACACTTTTGTAAGAGCTTGATTATTCCATTCAGACTGCTTCATGTAGCCTTTAAGAGTCTCTCCAAGTTATAATTATTACACGAAATAAATGAAAGAAATAGTCCATCAAGAAAGTAAATATAATTGAAGTTATAAGTAGAGCAAAGTTGCAAAGATGCTACAGATGTGTAGTAACTGCATTGAGACATTTTGCTTACTTAAGAAGAGATACATGTCCACACTTCTAAACAGTTACATTTGTAACTTTCAYATCCTTTCTAAGGTAGCATGCACAGGTCCTGCAGTAACTTTGCAGCATTCTAGATAATTAGAAAACAAGTCCCCTGCCCCCAGAAGGTCTTTCATATCCACTACTTATTGCTGAAAAATCCTCAGTTCCAATGGGAATTATTCCCATTCTCTGGCAACTTGCTATTGAAGTTAGAGGCCTTTCTAGCATTGATTTAAGCCATGACCCAGAACACCGATCTCTTCATATCTGTACCAGGAACATCCTACCAGAACAGGAAAGCCAGTATGGACTGCGTAGTAATAAAACATTTAAGCATAACAATGAAAGAAGAAAAGCTACTGCGTTTTGCAATGCCAGAAATAACAAAAATCTCAAGTTATTCAGCTACACTAGTAGTAGTTCAGTGGTATCAACGCAGCTCATGTATATTGGGAAACTTCAAATGCACTCAYAGCACCAATAGGTTGCAATTTTTTACTCTGGGACTAAATTGCTCCAGTAGAAGTCAAGTATGTGACCACAGCTCTAAATATGGATTTAATTTGAAATATGTGAGCGGCCTTTTTGAATTTAAGAGGATAATTTGTATCCATAAAAAAATGAACACAGAGGTCTTTGCAAAAATCAAGACCTTGGAATGTAATTGCATTTTATTCTGAAATATATATATTTTAATATGGGATACTTTTTAAGCATACTGAACTAAAACAGCTCTCAAATTTGATATTTGATCGGTCCAAATAAGACCGATTATTTTAAGAATTTCGGCAATGAACATAATGATTCCACAAACAGGTCACATACACAGCAGCAGAGAAATTTTCCTGGAAAAAAAATTACAATTAAAAGATCTCAACTCGAATAAGCGCTGCTGCATCTGATGCTGATTTAACACTTAAGGRAAGGAAAGAATACTGTCCTTAACCTCCTGGAAAAAAATATTTCAGATTAAAGTACCACAGTTTACCCACCTCTATACACAGCAATACACTGACTTCCTAGGACTGCAAGATTACAGAGAGAGCACTGTTGGATATGTCATAGTACCAGTGGAGTACAGGCAAGTGTGCACAGGCTTTGAAAGTAGCTATTGAAAGTGACTGCTCTCRTTTTAACCAAGCATAATAAAAAAAACTACAAAGCAGATTCTCACATTGCTAGAACCTGCTGGAAACTGTTGTTTCAGCAGAAAAATGCTGATTTACAACAACTGAAGTTCTGGCTTGGAATTCTTACTAAAAAAGCACCACAGATGGTTAACAAAACATTTTCCACACTGCTTTGTCTTCTGTAATTTGAAGAATGTTTTTTCTTTCCCCCCCACCAATGATAAAACTAAAAAATGCTCAATAAGACTTGTTTTATCAGAACACTTTCCAYTGGCAGTTATGAGCAATAACAGCAGAGACAAGTAATTTGTACATCTTACCTTTCAAAATTCTTAATCTATATTTTAAGTCTGATACCCTTAAAAAAAGCCATCTGTTATTTATTCTCCTCATAAGATTACCTACCAGTTACACTACTTTAAAACTGTTCTCTATATAAAAGTAAGAACAAGAAAGCTACAAAAAGAAAACAAAATAAACACAATACTTATAATGACCATACCTAGTAATAAGAACCGCATTATCATGGTGGGCAATCCCATTTTCTGGAATGGTGTTTCCATCACTTTGGTGGGAGAGAATGGATTTCTGCCACTTACAGAAGCTATCGAGGGACTTGTCTGCATGGTGGTTTATCTCCAAGTTTGGCTGCAATACAACATGCATACCAGAAATGTTCCAAACAAATTACTAAGGTCAGTTTTTAAGCCTTCTGAAGACTAAAATGGGACTATAATTAGAAGCAGTGGTTTCTAAGAATAACCTCTTCTTGCCAAATTTTATCTGTGTAAAATCTGACCCAAAGTTCAGTTTTATATTACTGAAGAGACATTCTTTCTGCTTCAACTTTAATAATGATTATGGCAATATCAAGATACAAAGCTAAAAATAAAAGCTGACATCCCTAAAGGTGTATTAACATTCATCTGAAGCAATGAACAGGTAGCTTTGAGTTGGCATGTGAGGAAATATTCCTTCTCACTGTTTTGTCTTGATTAAAGTAGACAGGTTTTATACACAAATGCAGCCATTTTAAGCAATTATTAAATGAAATCTATAATATTATAGAAGAGAGTGCCTTGTATTTCCAAGATTACAAATTTTGAGAGAAACAACTCTTACCTGATCTTCAGTGAGGACAATTAAACGAGTCACTATAATATTCACAACGTTTCCTAGACTGGAATCACGATAAAGTTTGGCAACCTGACCTCCAGAAAATAAGAAAAGACACAAAGTCAGACAAGAAACACTATTTGTTTCATGACTAAAAATTAATCCATTTTCCCCTGCTAAATATAATTGCATAATATTAATTATCATTATCACCTGAATAAGAACTATTTTTTAACCAATAGTAGACCACTTAGTAAAACAAAATTTTTCCATCACCTTTTTCAATGAAAACTATTTATGTTTTGTTTCATAATCTACCCATTATAAGGAGCATTTAGGTTCTTGATTTAAACAACAAAATAAAACTGTATAATCTTTCAGTGTAATCCTATGAATTTAATATCAAAGACACTATTTAAAAGTGAATACAGTATACTTCTTGACAGAAACAATACTAGTATGTGGAGAAAAATGTAGTATTTGACATATTTCAAGTACTAATTACTCCAAGCAGATGCATACATTAAGGTATTATTCATGTCAATAAATAATTTTAACATTTTATAGACGCTTATGATTTCACATCATGGAAGTTACATGCATGAGAGGGAATAAACACAGAGCAGGGTCAAACTTACAATATTCATTACACTCAAAATGTAATGTTCAATGTCTTTGCGACCATGGTATCCCACCATCATTTTGTCTGCTACTACCAGCGTCTCCACAAACCGTTCCAGGCTTACGGATCTCTTCTGTCGACTGTGGCTGTTTAGTGTGTCATTAGCTGGAAGTGAAGCTGCAGAAGCAGATGCATCACTCATCCACCAAGGCTTACTGCTTCTTGGGAGGTCTTCTAGAAATCAAAACAATTAAACACTTCAGATGGGTCCCTAGTAAAATTTGAGCAAATACAGCTGTTTTATGTTGAAATTAAAATTCTAAATCTTATGAAAACAACTTTGAGACAAGAAAAAAATTAAATCTATATGCTAAATTATTAATAAATATATTTGATTTTAAAGTAATATATAATGGTAAATACATCTTTGTTATAAGACATAGTTTCAACTTGAACATGCTGATTTATCACCTTAAAAGATATAATTCTACACAACTACTTTAACACTAAAGATTAATTATAATTAAGCCTGAGTACATTTCAGGATTTAAGGATAACAACAAGACTGCTATTTCAAAAAGCTGAGTTTGGAAACTCAAAGTACAAAATTAAGGTAAAAGGAATCAAAACATATTAAGAAAGTAAACATTCTGATAATAACAAAAAAACTATTTCCCTGCTATGAAATTATTCAATTTCCAGTTGGTTAAGATTACTGTAAAACAGTATTTAACTAAATAACTTTTCTTTTTTAAAAAGCAATTAAATACAATTTACCTCATTAATTGACTATAATGAGAATCTTTAAATGGTCTGACACAGGATAATTTTAGCTACTTTTAACATTAATTTCTACTCAAATACATTCATTCTTGTACTTTAAAAGTTCAAATAAATGTTTTGCTATCAGAAAAATCAGCATTTAAATATAGACTGAATATTAAAAATCCAAATAGTTAGAATTAGCAGCAAAACTATATTTTATTATTTATTATTTTTTATTATTATTATTTATTATTTGAATTCCCCAACACAAAATTGAGTTCCTCTCTCCCTCTCCCTCAAAACCTGACTGTAGGTGTAAAAAGTATCCATTTTCCATACCAGACCCAAATTGACCTCAGTCTTCAGTTTATTAACATAATCTCCCTTTCCCTAAGTAGGATTAAAAAAATACCTATTCTTGCTAGGTGTGGATGAACATAGTATTACAAGTTAAATATATTTTTCGATTGTCTTACTAAGGAGTACTCATGAGACTAACGTCAGATGTATAACCTTATCCCTAATGAAGCCACTCCAGTCAAGAAGCAGTTGAGGTAGGAACAGTAYCTTCTGTGAAAAAAAACCAAATCTTGACACAATTCAGCTGGACACCCTATTGTCAAAGGGCAAGAACTACAGTACAAAGAAAGTATGTCCAGGTCAAAACATGGAGTACAAAGCTCTATCATTCCCACTGCATTTCCCCACTATTTCAGAATTCCTAAATCTACAGTGTTTGTTTTAAAAATTAAATTGCAAAAGTTGAAAAATGAAAACAAATCAAGTAGTTGACAAAATGAAAATAAAAATCCTCATCATTCTGCAAATTTTAATATGATTAAATACATTCTAAAAAATAGTGTTGGGTATTAAAGTCTTTTGAGGATTCTGTGGTCAATGTTTTTTTCCCACAGATTTTCATCTGTGTTCTAGGAAACCTAAAGTAGCTTCAATTGTTCTGGGATTTTAATCTCACCAAAGCAGTGATTTAGGAATGTCAGGAAATTTGTCTTAAAAGAATTAAGAATATTTGATCCATATTCATATAGCAAATGGCATATGAGGACTTCAGATGCTTTTACAATGCTAAAATTACTTAACAACATTATTTTCATATCCATTCATAATTTTTCATTTATAAAGACACAAATCTGCTTAACCATTTGAAAACCAATTAGTTCACACAGAAATCTGGAGCAAATTAGATTTTCCTCCATAACCTGGGTTGGAAAAAAATCTCTTTAACTTGGCATTAATATTGAACATTGGTATCAGTAAGTTGAAAATAAAGTCAAAACTAACAAGAAATTTAGTTTTAAATCACATATGAAAAGAAATCCAATGTATGCACACAAGGAGTCTACAACTATGGCATCTATATTTTCTTAAGTCACTCCTTTAATGATGCAGGAAAGGGTGRGAGGAAGAAAAGGGGAGAAAACAACACATACAAACAACCAAAGAAGATCTCACAGCACCAAATAAAGCTACATGTGCTAAGTACAACTAGGAGAACCACATGCTGATTTTATTATTTTAATAATGTATGTTACTGTATGTGAATGCTTTTTTCTTTCCATTTTAGAATACATTATAAAAATCTACCAGGAGTGAAATAACTGCACGAGGCAGCAYGTAATGGAGCCATCTCTAAATAACATAGCCACCACTTCTCAGGGTTCAAATGCCAACCTGCTCTCAAGCACATCCAAAGTCTGCATATTTGTAATAGAGAAACAAACAAACAAAACATCATTCATGCAGCTCTAAAATTGCCCAACAGGCGGAATTTCTATTTTTAGTCACAAATACAATTCCTTAACTTTACCCACTATATTTGCATTTGCACAATGGAACTTCTTTTGCAACCACAGCATAGTACAGTATTAGGTATCAGTCAAAATAAATATTTCTGTAAACTAAACCATCAAACAAGAAAACAATGAAAAGCTGTTCATAATAAAATCTTCACTGCAAACAACAGAATATTTTTTTCTCTGCAATAGAAATATCTGGAATGGAATTTGATATTAACAACCTCTTAGTAAGGTCTTAATAATTTCAGCTATATTTAATAAAGCAGTTAATTTGGTGCAACATATGCTTTTTTTTTTTTATTTTAAAACATTCTTATGTAAATTCTAACTACTTACAATCTCAGTTTGGGGGAAGCAGCCACAATCCCATCCTACATTTCACCTGAGCCTAATCGGTCAAATAAAGAAATATTTTTTATCTTTCTCTCAAATTGTTTTCTTGTATAGACCACCGTAATTCTGCTACGTATTAAGAAACAATCCGTTACTTAATCATCTCAACAAACTCTCATCGTCCTTTCAACTTCTCTGGCCCATTTGGTCAGTTATTGGGATTTTTCTCTTGACAGTCAGAAATAACGTTCGCCTTGTGTCTTGTCTCAAAAATCCTGACCACATCTTGACATAGAGCAGATATATGTTAAATTTATATCTTGGTTACAGTAAGGGAAACCAGTCAGCACGATAATAGTGGCACACCTACAAAAGCAGACTCCTCTCAGCATCTCAGTGTCAAAACTGTTCCAAAAGGATAGGTACAACTAGTTTCCTGTACAGAAGTGACAAAAATGCAGCAGCAGTTCTGTTGCAACTGCATCTACACTGGAGGAAAAAAAAAAGAATAAGGAGAACTAACATGAAATGGGAACATCCAAAACTTTTCAAAACACTTAAATGCTGAACAAATTTCATTCTAATAGCAAGTGAAGTTATTAATGTAAATCTAGCCTCAGTTCTGGAGTCTGAAAGCTGAGAAACTGGAAATTACTCTTTGATTTTATTTTTTAGATATTCTGTTGATATTTTAGATGTCATGCTTCTTTGGGATAAAGGGTTTATATGGTGCTAACAAATAAAATTAAAAGGTTTTGGCAGCTTGGAAAAAAACATAATAGCATTTCATCTGAAAACATAGGAGCTTACAGTTGGAGGAAATAAAAAAGATTTACAGAAATTTGCAGTGTGTGGAAAAAGTAAATCAGGTTAGGGTCCTGAGGAGAAAGAAAAAATGAGATATATGAGTAGGAGCAAAATCTGCTTGCAAGATGCAAATACTTGCAAGATTCAGCGATTAAAGAATGACAGACATAAAGGCACAGAGAATGCATAGAAACTTTTGAGGACAGAAGCAGCATCAAATGCTAAGGAATTCACATCAAAATTATCTGATGTTTCAAAAGAAATGTACACTAGATGCAAAGCTCTGTTCAGTCTACAATCCACAAGACACACCACCAGAACGGCTAAATACAGTCTCACCAAACAGCCACTACTGCTTCACCTGAGCTTGCAGCAGGGTGACTTCCTAAGCATGTAACATCTGATAGAGGTGAATGTATTCCTTGCAGTGTCAGACATTGTTCACTTATTTGAAGAGGCTTACATGTCCACACTCCCTATGCAAGGAAAGGCAAAGACTGAAAGACGGATGGGAGGTCTATTGCAATATACTTAATTTGCAGTGCCTCATGTATGATAATATCTTATTTTACAACCAGTTAAAGAGCCATTCTAAGTCTTGTAGCACAAGACACTATCTAAAAGCTAGTTCTGAAATCTTTAAAAGAATGTAGATGAAACAATGCTCTTAAGAAGTGTGATACAGAAAGTTTGGTATTTTCAATGAGTCTAAACACTGTTAATGGAACCACTCAGGAAAAAAAATGTCTCTCAAACATGCTTTTTTGGTATAAGATCTGTGTTTTAAGGTCAGTCAGCCACTGCCAGTAAAAGCTACAACTTCCAAAAGGAAAAGCCAAAGTAGTAACATCAACGAACAATGACATTATTTTAATATTTGCCAACCTGTCCTATGGACTGAATCTTATGGAAAAATAATGTCTGGACTGAATTTTTAAGAACAAGTGATTCTTGAGAGCAAAAGTGCAAACATTAAACCTGGATCATTTTTCGAATATATGAAAAACATTTTAGTGCTCCAAAACAACATGCCAGATATGCTCCAAGAACTACTACACAAGAAATTAGCTTTTGGCTTAAATTTAAGCAAGTGAAAATCATGTCAGAAGGAAGATACTTTAATTTGTGGAGGCTAAATTCTGTTTTAAAGCACAATCACTCCTCAATCAAAACTATGTGGTCCTGAAAGATCACCTGTAAATCATCTCTAATTGGCTGTCAGAAAATGAACTTATCTCACTGAAACTCAACAAAACCAAACCAAAAAACCCACAATACCAAAACACCTAAACCACCTTAAGCTAGAATGATTTGGGGACCCTCARTCAATTCCAAATGTATTGTTAATGACAATACTAACGTGTTCCTAACGTACCAAGTTTGCACAAGCGAGATGGAACATTTATTCAACACCAAGTTGCAATAGTCCCTTAGTCAAGCTGTCAAGCCACTCAGGCTCCCAGTTGGGGAACAAGCCATATCTATAGCCCCTTATGAGGAAGCCTGTGCTCATCATACTACTATACTATAGTATAGTATATTCTTAATACGAAAAAAAAAATGCAAAAGTACTTTTCAAAAAGGGCACATCACGTCCTCCAGAGGAAAATTTCTACTGCAGCCATCTCCACTGTATCTTACATATCAACTAAAAAGATCTTAAAACACAACTTGCTATAATATTTATAATTACGATTTTTATATACATAACTGACATTAATGCTTTTTTACCTGAGACTCCACAGTGACTATGATCATAGAGATGTTGTTGGTGCATGGTAGACTTTTTGTAAATAACATGAGGATGACCATTTTCATAATTAAGTTTACTGGAATTTTTTGTTATATTCCTTAAAGGCTCTATAAAATACTCTTCATCTTCTGTAGCAATAACTCCATGCTTAAGGGGAGAGAAAAAAAAGAAAATAAAAATTTCAAAAGACAAAATATAAAACTCTCTTAAGTTTAATTTACAGTAATCTTGGACTATCATTTATTTCTATGAAGAATTTCACAATACACCACCAGAGCAAAGAGTATAAGCGCCAGTCAGTCTCCTCCACTGACTTTAGTGACATCAAGAATAACTCCCTATACAAAGCACAGTAATAGAAGAACACATATAGCCCTACTTCTGGAGTTCTTTCTTTCCCATAATCTTCAGTATATGTGGTAAGAGAGCAAGAAATATTCTTGATGTACGATAAGCAGTCTGTTCACAAAGATGCTCCAGAACTCCAWGATTCATATCCATTAAAAGCGATGCCAGGCCACAATGGTCTCATTCAAAGAGACTATTCCTCTTTGATGGCATATCAGTAGTTCCTTCTACTGTAYATTGGAAAATTGCATAAATACTTATCTTAGAAAATATTATCAGAGACAACATTCAGTGTTCTACACCTGGATGCTGAATTCCAAAACTGAGTTAGAGTTACTAAAATCAAGCTATTAGTAATAACTTAAGATACACTATTTAAAAAGCATTTATCCCTTAAAAGGTCTCACCACAAACCTTTGGCAGATCAGAATTGTTATTGGTTATGTACCATACTTCATTCCCCATAAAAAATGAACATTTTTCCCTTTATACTGCAGTGCAGAATGGTAGATCTGAATTTCGTATTTGTGAACTCCATTTCTTCCGAACAGGAATTGGCTCATGGAAGAAAGGAGAGATTTCAAACCAACTATGCAATTAAAACTGTACTTTAGAAGAAAAATCCAACTGGGCAATCCTTTTGGATATAGATACTGAGGAATAGTCCTGAGATACTCCAAAATCTACATCTGCTAACTGAAAAAAAATCTGATATCCATAAAAGGAAATTTTTGAACATATAATCTTACTACACTATGAGAAAGAGATAGTAGGTTGGGAAGCAGGAAAATCTACATTTATATCCTGATTTGGTGAAACAGAAATTTATCTAGATCCTATTAAAGCCACCACAAAGACTGTTCAACTAATAATAGTAGAAAATATTCTTAATTGTGAACTAATCTTTTTAACCCAATTCAAGAGGATTCGGCATCTCATTCTCAACACATATATCTTCAAGAATTAGTACATATGTTACTGGAGCTCTGCAATCAATGATGTGTGCAGAAGACCCATCTCAAGGTGCTTCCTAAAGGTCGTAAAATACTCTCTTACAGAAACATATATATATACACATAGTTGCTTACAGAAGCAACTTATACAACTGTATATTTCCATTTCTGCTGCCTTTTATCTGTAAAGTGAGTTTCATGAATGTGTCTTTGTTTAAATGGGTTATATTTTTCCAGTGTGATCTCTAAGATACAAGTAATTGTAAAGAACTTGATCCATATCTGCTTTAAATAACTGAAAGCTATCGAGATTAGGGCTTGCCATTTCACACCTGGTCAARACTCTCCTCTTACTGCTGTTCTATATACCAAGTGTTCTTTACTGGTACATTGCTGCTTAAACAGTCTTACAAGTATAAACCAAACTGTAACTAGATTCACCAGATGTGCAGAAATAACCTTGATGATCCGGACTGCATGCAGTCTATACGTCAGACATCTAGGTGCAGGTGAATCCTGGCCCATTATAAGCTCTGCTATACTGTTCCCAAGGAAAAAGTGTCCTGCAGAGCGGTTCTGGCCAACACCATCTGCTTTTTGCCAAATCTGAGGAGACAGAAGTATCATCCCTACTGTGACCCTCTGTAATACAGAGGCCTTAACTCAGCACTGATTACTCCACGGCACACAGCTTTCACCTCTGCACAGTGAGTCACAGCCAGTCAGGTTCACACCTGCCTCAACGGCAGCTCTATCAGACTGTAATTAATAGTTCTTGGAGGTGGCATGACCTCAGTGAGAACAACTCAGTTCAGATGTCATAAACAACACTTAATTGCAAACTGTATATAAGAGAAAAACTACCATGACTACCTATAAACTACTATCATTGTTTATTCATGTACTTTCAGTGACGGCAACTAGGAAATCACCACCATTTTCTTTTCTGTGCCTAGTCAGCATCTGATCTCAYCTACGCAAACTGTACAGTGGCTTAACAAAACAGGATTTTAGTAAGACTTGCTTAAKAAGCTTATCAAGGGTAAGTTTTAGATTACAATTGCTACCAAGTAGTCAGAACACGAATGTGATCAGTTTCTGCAAGTAGCTATTTTTGAACAGTGGAAAGGCACTTGCCCTGCCTACATGCCCCACATACATAAGTCCAGGATTTTATKCAATGTATTAGTTTAACTTGCAAACAAAAATGTTTTTCCAACATAACGCTACTGCAAGTGATCTTGTTGAACCAAAGTGAGTATTTTTTTTTCCTCCTTAAAAAGCACTCTCAACTCTGAGGCAATATCTCAATGTGAATTTAGATGTTTGTGGTCAGAGAGGATTCCACTGCACCTGGCATCCAGGAGCACCTGGTTAATAGCGTGAGTTACACYATTACATGCAAATTAACATTCTAAATCCCATTTTTGGAATATCTTCTACTATTGAGCCAAAATTAAGTTTCAGCTGAAAAAGGGAGAAGCAAATTATGTAGCTTATGAATTTAAAGAAATTCATTTTCAGTTTTGCTTTTACAGTTGAACTTTAATAGCTTGTAAATTAAACATCTGCTCTAAAGCATGACATATACCACTAAGATGCAAGAATGCCCAAAAAGGTAGCAAAAGGTTTTGATAAAAATAATAAGAACTTAAGAAATCATCTGAATGACCGAATAGGTTACTAGAGGCAATATTCCCAAGACTCTTATCTAAAAGAGATTGAAGTCTTGTGTTATCCAGTCCCATCATTGACCACCAACTCCTGCTAACATATACAAGGTCTGGATACAGCAGCTTCACATGCTCAGGCAAATCTGTGAATCCACGTGGAGTTCCCCTGAGTTTGTGAAAAGCAATCTTTTTTTGTGTCAGGCTGTCTAGTCAAGCCCTACCACACTTCAGATGTCCATTAGTTACTGAATCAAACTGAATTCCAGAGGACAAGTGCATACATTTTCCACATTATTGCTTTTCAATTTTTATTATTTTTATTTCCCCAATTTATGCCTTTCTAGACATGCTTAATCTATGCTTYATCTGTTTTAATATAAAATAATAGCCATGAGAASTTCTGAAAAGTCCCTGACTTCTGATAGTATAATCCAATACCACTTTCTAGCAGTGTAACCCAATACCACTACAGTTGGTTCTACTGGCTTCTGTACAGTTCCTAACGAAACAGACTGCATTACTTAGTGTATTCTCAAGGATGCAACAGTGCTCTGGACAGAATAGTACACCATGCAATCTACTTGTACTAGGAACAGTTTTTGCATGATTTTCTGAACACTAAGTCCATAATGCAAATACATATTTGTATTAAAGAGAACTCTAGGAAGAAAAGATTAGTAGTCTTTAAATATCACTTCTGATCTTTCTAAATTTTATAAATCATAAATTTTGCCTACGATTTAAAAATATTACTAAAAATATCACATTGTATTAAGTCTATAACCCATAAAAGTAGACGCTTTCTTTAAAGGAGATTCAGCTTTCAAAATAGCTAATTTAAGAAGGCTATGAATAAGTTATAAAACTATGAATTTATGAATTATGAAACAAACATGAAGTTGCCAGGCAAAATAATTCTTCCTTTAACCCAAGAATGACATGTGAGAGTCATTCTTTTAGCTACAATCTACTTCTTGGACTTGGATTACTTAATCTTTTCTGGTTGGAAAACGACATCTGTTCTACCCAGCACAATGTATGGACCCTTACATGCCATAGAAATACTTAGCCTTTTACATAAAGTATTTCTTTGGAGCTATAGTAATCCCAAAATGAGATTTAACCTCCAAATCACTTTCCTAATAATAAATCACTTTCTATAAATTTCAAAAATATTTCATACTACTGGTACTTTCAGCTCAAAATAAGAAAAACTGCTGCAATGGAAAACTTGCTCAAGTATTCAAGAAGACCTCTGATACACAGAAGTGGATGGAAATGGAGAACAGGAAAAGTTGGATTGCTGCTTTACTCCTACTACCAATCAGCCCAAAACTTAACATCTTTAAGACTKATTCTGCTCATATTTAAGCAAACCACTCTTCATAAGGTGAAATTCTTTTGCTCTCTTTTGCCTGGCTGACACTTTCAGTTCTTACCTTCTGCATGACATGCCCAGCTTAGGCAATGTCTCAGCACTTCTGCCTCAGCCTTATTGCACCTAATATGTAAGGACCCCAACTCCTGCTATTTGCTGGCTTTATTTCACAAGAAGTGAAATAAAACCAAACCTGCAATCCACCCATCCAAGGAATATCCACCGAAGTAAGCATGAGTTTGGAAGCTAAAAAGCTTGCTGGACAAGATTTAAGTTCCTTCACGTAACTGCTCAATGGATTACAGACCACTTCTTACAATTTCAAACAATTCATAGCATAATCAGGGCCCAGTAGATACAAGTTACAAGAATGAGACTAAGTTGGTAGCCTGCAATCCTGGGGCATGTGGTAAAAGAAATATATAGAGAGTCTGAAACTGGAAATAGTGAGAGGGAAATGAGCTGCCTGTTGCTTGGTTTTATCACAATGAGACTGAAAACTATTTGGATTAAAACTGAGATCTGAGATCTGAGATGTGTTCTTCAAATTCACCAAATTTACATTAATTCAATCATAATCTTGCTCAYCCATTCTGAATAACTAAGTAGAGGAACTGAAAAAAAAAATCACAAAGGGAGGAAACTTGACTTATCTGACAACATTGAAACCTAAGAGGATGACTGGTACAAATGGAAGGCTTAAGTTCATAAGTAGGAAGTGAACCAAAATGGAGAAAGTATCACTCAGTACTATTACTTGTTTTAGAATTACTGACATCACATAAGACCACAGGCTTTGGACAGATGTAGACCAAGGACTATGTAGAATATGATCAGCAGTCCATTAGAGACCAATAAGGAGACCGGAAAATATATCAAGTGCCTTGAGCATGAATCTTCAATATCTTAGAATCATGGAATACTTAAGGTTGAAAGGGGTCTCCTAGAGCATGTGGCACAGGGTGGTATCCAAGCGGTTTTTGAAGATCTCCAGAGAAGAAGACCCCACAACTTCTCTGGGAAACCTGCTTCAGTGCTCTGTCACTCTCACTGTTAGGAAACTCTTTCGCAGGTTCCTGTGGAACTTTTGGTGCCTCGATTTGTGGCCATTTCCTCTAGTCCTATCGCTGGCCACCACTGAGAAGAGGCTGACCCCATCCTCCTCACTCCTTGGCTTGAGGTCCTTATACACACTGATGAGGTCCCCTCTCAGCCTTCTCTTCTCCGGGCTGAAGAGGCCCAGCTCTCTCAGCCTTTGCTCATTAGGGCAGATGTTCCAGGCCCTTAATCATCTTTGTAGCCCCGCGCTGGACTCTCTAGCAGCTCCACATCCCTCTTGCACTGGGGAGCCCAGAACTGCATACAGTAAAATATATGAATATKATACATATATTGTATATATTATATATGTAATTATTATATTTTATATACAAATATAATATATGCTGATTTATCATCAACTCTCAAACAAGCAATAATTATTGYTCACTGTAACTTGTTTTATTAAACACATTCTAACAAGTAGTCGTATAACAAAACGCTTGTCAGTAGGAATGATTTTTAAAATAACTGTGATGGATTTATCTGAATGGAGTGGTAGTTCCCATATCCAATTCTCTGKGAGACTCTGATAATAGTCCTTGCAGAGGAGGTTCTGCTTGCCACTGCAGCTCTTTAATAGGTCCCTGCTTTCCTGCAAGAGCGAGGAAAAGTCTTGTACCACCCCAGCGCTGCTTCTAAAGAAAGATGGGAACCTCGTATGCTTCTGACTTGGTCTTCCTATAAGAGGCGGTGGGTACCTGACACACACACTCCCCAGCAAGAAGCATGACCATGAAGACCAGAAGCACGATGTGCCCAAGCACACAAGACTGCCTTATCCAGAACAAAAACTCCTGGAAGAAATACCTAAGAGCTAAAAACACTGCAGATAATGACTTAGTTGGGAAGCATCACAAACTACAGTTAACTTACAAACACTACATTAACACACTGACACCTGAACCCACAGAAAGCTTTCCTGCAGTAAAAAGATGAGAAAACGGACAGAAGAACAATGCACAAAAGCAGTGCTGAAAGATACCTCATGGTGTAAGGCAGTGAGAAAGTGTTCTAAAATGACAGTTAACATGAAGTTAAGAATGTATTAAGGCATGTTCATTTACCCTAGTAATCTTCATTAAATTCTTTATTTAYTCAAAACATTAACCTAGACTTTAATCAGGGACATCTCAAACAGTTGGGTATATTGCTAGCTGTCTAGCTCAAATTTCAGGCTTTTGTTGGAAATTACATCCTACGATGCATTATTCTAGAGCACCTGATGGATAAAAAGGACGTATATTTAGCAATTCTACCTACTTAATCATTTCTTTACCGATTAGATCTGTCTACTTCTAACAAGACAGCTGAATGGCATTCTACTATAATAAAAACAAACAAAACCCTCCACAACATATACATGTATTTTACAACAGTAATTCACAGATTCTTGACTTACTATTTCTTAACAATACTTCACTATTTTAGTATTTTGTAACACAATAGTGTGGACGTTTAACACCTGTGCTGAAATAAAAGGAACTTTTTCACATTCAAGTATTACTGCCATACGATCAAGAGATCAACAGTAAGAACATTTCATTTAAGAAAAAAAAGAGGATTTCTATGCCTACCTTTAGCTTAAATGTAACTGTTTGATTTGTAATCAATAACAACAAAGCAAAAACACATAAAGCTATATTCTGATATATGCAAAGTATCCCCTTTTCCTCTTTGGATTTAGCAATGACAACTTCCATATCAAGCAATTCCTCTACTCTGTTCTTTACTCAAATTTTATGTAGACCATTTCTCAGACATGGTAAGTGAGTGCTCAGYTCAATCAATACATCCTACAAGACCTCCTCTCAACAACCTTGGATGTGTAAAATTTCAATAATCTGTAATAAGCTCAYCACAGACCTAATCTTGCAGCCCTGGAGCAGACACCGTAAACATTGAAAATGTTGCCTACTGAAGGACTAAACAATTGGGTCTTAGCACTTACAATTAAGTTCAAGAAACTGATGAATACTCTTCCCCCATGACCCAGACCCCCGGAAATTCCAAAGTGCAAAAGATACACCAATGAAGTTGTTCTTCTGTATTTTCAATGGAAGTAGCACACTATCATACAATTACATATAACATACACTTACCAGACCATCACAGTTGCTTAAGGCCACTTTAGTTGTGCTATGTTGGTCTTGCAAATATCCTTGGTAATGACAGTGGTCTAAAAAACTGTGTTTCCATTGAGGTCCATCTTTCCCCCAGTATTCTACTGTAAAATGTCTGGATACCAAATCTGTGTTGAGAGTCAGGTTTAAATGAAAGTGCTTGCCATACGCAGAAAGTTTAAAAAATAATTTAGATGCCACCAGTTCTTCATCATAATGGTCTGTGCTCCTCCTCCTCCTTGAGGGTTTAGCATTTTTCACAGTAAAGCTGAGGAAGGCTCCATTTTGATCAACCCTTATTGGGATTGTTAGTTGGTAGTGTTCAAGGTAAGACAGGAATTCCTCTTTGTAATCACAAGGCAAGACAGTCCAGGGAGTGGGCATAGAAGAGAAGAAAATATAACAGGAAACAAGTAGTAGTATAAACATTAACCATATTTGGCTAAATCTCATCACCCTCATGAGTGAAAGTCATTTTCAGGTAAATTTAAGATGCAGAGCTTTATAAATAAAACATAATTTCTAAGTCAACAAATGAATGTGTTCAGTTTCCTATTAACTTGATGTCACTGGAAATACCAAAGTTTCAAACTACATATCTTTTCCTGTATACCCAAAATATGCAAACATTTGGGCCTAAATTCTACCCAAGAAGGATGTATTCTTCCCAGTGATACCATTCAAAGCCAAAAGCTATTAGCTCCACCTGCAAAAATAAAAACAGTAGTAATGACAAGAAGTATTACTTTGTAAAAACATGTAAATAGCTATTCATTCCAATAAAAACCTACAAATGTTAATATATCAAAAGTAAGGTTAGATCCTTACTTCCTACTTTTAAAAAGTATTAATGAGGTTCAGGCAAATCTCCAAACTATCAACTGGTGCAACATTTTACCGGATGCAAGAGTTTCTTACAGCTAAAAGTAGACAGAAATTAGGACAAAAATCCAATCAGATTCTCTGTAATCAGGCTTTCATGATAGTCATAACAGAATTAAGACTCTGCACAATACTATCAATTTCTATTGGTATAGTTTAGAAAACATTAGCCATAATTAACACAAAAATCCATGCTTCCTGCAGCTACAGACATCATGCTCCTACCTTGAGAACTATATGAAAGCCTCTTGTCACTGTGAAATTCAGATGAAACAATGACTAGGCTCAAAATCCACGTCCACGTCTTCCAAAAAATTTCCATAATTTAGAAAAATTGAAAGTTTATTTTCTCCTTGGAGGGCTACCTGTGYGCTATTGAGTTAACTCCACTCCAGAATCGCACCATAACAGGTAGATTTATATTACTTCCAGGCTAGCTATTGGACATTCCACTTTTTGACAGGTACTCTTTTCCAACAATCTATATTTTCTTCTACATCTGCAGTCATTTTCTCAACACAAAAATAAGCATTTGTAAAATTCCTTCAGTTATCTGTAAGATGTTAGACTTGGAAGTTACTAGATTTTCTCCATGTCCTTCCCTGAAAGAGAAAACAAAAATGAGTCAAGGTAAATTCTTTCCATGAAAACTGATCAATACTGCAAAATATTAAGCAACAATGAYGAAACATTTTACAAAAAGTACTTAACCACTACTACTTTCACAGTTCAAGGTCATGATCTTTCAAAGACAAGTACCTTGAACAAGAAGTTCCATACAGCTTGAGAGTCATATATACATGTCAAGTTAAACAGGTATAATAACTTTTACAATTAAATTTCCAGACTTCTCAAATATGGTGTTCAGACTTGTTCTAGCCATAATCAATGCAGCATAATTCATTGATTTCAGCAATGAAAAACTAAATCTAATGCCCTGGCAGACAAAAGGAGAATCTGGAAAAAATCCAGAGTGSAGTTATCTGATCTTTCTGCAGCATGTATTTTGTTATTACTTGGACCTGGGTTTTGCTTATGCAGGCAAAATTCTCACTCACTTAAATGGGAATGCTGCACATTCTAATACCAAAGAATGAATTTTAGAATTTATCACAAGTTTTAACTTTTTATTTGCACTGCAAATACCTTGCAAAAGTGGCTTGTATACCAAGAGCACTGTTTGATATACTAGAATATATTTTATATTTTCCTTGTGTTTCCCTTCAAGGGCAATGGGATTAAGTGAATAACATGTTCTGTATGTTTGTTTGCTTTTTTCTTTCTTCATTTAAAATACTATTGCAGTAATATTAAAATGCAGCCCTAAATCTGACCAGGAGTAAACAGAAGACGTACGCAGTTACCCAGGAGTTTCTTAGCACAGGATACTGTACTATGTATCACATCAGCCGGTACTAATCAGTCCTCAACTCCCAGCTTACCTGTGCCTAGAGCACTATCTCACAGATGTCAAAAGAGATCACCTAAGAAGGGCAAACTGTGTGGAAAGAAATGGTCAACAGCACAAACACACAGTCACTTACACACCTGCTAGATAAGGCCCGCCCCCAATTTTAGCATGGTAAATTTACAACATTCATTCACACACATAATACCTATACAATCTGTGGGTTGTTTTTTTTTTTTTTTTTTAAAAAAAAAAGTAATATGCAGAACTGTTATAAATCCTATTTACTAACATCATAGTGAATATCAGGAAACTTCCCGGGATATCTGAAACACATCTTGTTATGAATATGCTCATGAGGTTAATTGGATTATTTCAATATTTGCTTTTTAGGTATCTTTCCAGCTATTATACAGGATTTAGCTAGGTACATRGATGAGATAAATTATACTTTGTAAGCATATCCTGGGCTTTGTAACATTTTATTCCTGAGGAAATATTAGCTTAATGATGCCATTCACTTACAACAAGACCTCAGTTAATAGAGATTTCATTAATCTCTAACCTAGCCTTTAAATAATGCCTTTATTATCTGGCTAATATTTAACTAGAGCTTTAAAACAGGTTGCCAATGTTCATTTTAATTTCTGAAGAGGTAACCAATCTCATACTCTTCTGCTAAATTAGTCTACTAAAGAATGTGCTTTATTTCCAATTTGAGAATGTCCAGGTTCAAATTCCAGTCACCACATCTTGCTTTACCTCTGTCTGCTAATGAGGTTAGTTAGTTATAATGGATAGCTATAATCTGATACGACCACCTCTTGACTCTCTGATAAGCAACTCAATTTACTCAATCCACCTCATTCTATACAATACTGTTTCCAGATGTCTAATTATTTCTGCAGCTTTTTTTTCCTGAATCCTTTCCAATTTGTCAGCATCCTTTTTCATGCAGAGACACCAGAGCTGGACATAATATTCCAGAAATGGCTCATTAATGCCATATACAGAGGTAACACTGCCTGACAGCTTTTACTTGGCCAAAAGAAAAAAAAAAACAAACCCAACATGGAGCTCATTTTACACTGATAATAAATTACCCTAACATTAAGATCTGAAAATGCAGGACCCAAAGGGGTAGGTAGCTTAGCACACTGGAAGTCACCGTGGCGTCCATCATCTGGGCATCACCAGCCCATTTTGAGCCTTGGTCAAGAGACCCCCAAAAAAACCACATCTTCCCTGCATTAAGGAAGAGCAAGAGATGTGAGGCGTAATGTGTTTCCACACCTCTACTCACAGAACTTCCAGTAGGAACCTGGGTAGGAACCTGAGTAGGAACATAAAAGCTTCCACTTAGCCACCCTGTCTGTGCTTTCTAGCTTTACCGATTGATGTGCAGCATTTCAGTTTTGATTACAGTCCAGATGGCATCTTTTATCACCGCTAAACTTCTGATAAGAGGCGTCTTCCTTTGCCCAGTTCCAGAGTGAGTGTTTATCCAAGGTAACTGAGTTATGGTCTTGTTTGCTCACCATCTGCCTAAGGCAATAGCTCCTGCCTCGTTCCACGAGCTCTGCTGGAGCACCAAAGGAAAGCTGCATGATGTGCTCCAAAACCCAGAAGGTGCATGGCAAAAACAGCGCTCTGCACCAGGCTATGTGGCAACACCAGTGACAGAGCACACAACAGGGAAGAAAATGGCCACAACTTGCACAAAACCAAGGGTTTGGGGAGCGATGCAGGTGATTTTGTGGCAGCAGCTGACAAAACTGTTCAGACCGGCCATCCCCACACCCTCCACATAGCTAGCGGATACCGGTAGAAGGGATACTTCAGCGCAGGGGAGCAGAAGCTTCGCATTTACGAACTGTTCTGGGGGCAAATAACCCCCGCCAGCGGCGGCAGCGGCGGCAGCAGCGGCGCTGCTCCCCTCCCCCCCCCCGCCACAGCGGCGCAACCGCCCCGGCCCAACGGCCGCCGCCAACGGTCGCCCCGCGCGGCGGCCCCCTCAGCAGCCGCCGCACAACGGCGGAGAGCGGCGCGGAGCCGGCGCGGCGCGGGGCTGCACAAACGAGCCGCGGTTCGGGGGCGCCGCTAGGCAGCTCGCCCCGCCGAGGGGAGCGCTCTGGCGGCGCCGCAGCGCCCCGAGCAGGCACCGCCGGCCGCGCCCGCGGGGTGCCCGCCGCCCTCCAGCCTCCCGCCGCCGCCCCTGGCGGGAGGGCGGGCGCGGAGCGGAGCGGGAGCGCGGCCAGGGGCGGCCGTACGAGGGGTTGCTAAGGAAATGCAGCGGGAGGGGCGGCCGGGGCCGCGGCGGGCGCGCGAGGCAGTCACAACAAGCGCAGCCCCAGGTAGCGCGGCCGCCGAGGCCGGCCGAGGCCCCGGGCCACGCAGGCGGAGGGCGGCTCGCGGAGGAGGGACCGGGTCGGGGCAGCGAGCGCAAAGGGCGAGGAGGGCTCTTTCCCGCCCGGCTGTTCGTCGGAAAGCGGAGCGTGAAGAGAGAACGGGAAGAAAGGAAGGAAAAACAGCGAGTGGTGCCGTGTGTGCCGCGAGGCACGGCCGCGGCCGGCTCCCTCGGGACACGGGGCTGGGCGAGCAGCCTTCCCCTCCGTCTGCCCCTCTCCTCCCCCGCAGCCCTGCCAAGGGATCAGCTGTTATTGTGCGGCTAAAAACGAGAATAAAGAGAAAACAATCTCTCAAACCAAGCGGCTAGAAGCATCTCTCCACCCCCCCCAGCCCAACACGTATGCACACTTGTGCCCCGGGCGCACACCGAGACGGTAACGGCAACAAAAAGAGACCCTCGGCGGGAACACCAGCACTGGAGCAAGCTGGAGGTCACCAGACACCAGAAAATTAAGGAGGAGGAGGGAAGGAAAGAGGAAAGGGAAAGAAAAAAAAAAAAAAAAAAAAAAAAAAAAAAAAAAAAAAAATTTGTGGT
>PTEX01000286.1:373966-489935 GCA_003342815.1 Eudromia elegans
AGCCCTCCTCCCTAGAGAGGCTGCAAGGCTGCAGGGAAGAGTCTGGTTGCTGTGGTGGAGTTGATCCTAAAGTTAACTTTCAGCAGCCCATTTCCAGACAGCAGCGCTGAATCTATTTGGATAAAACGCGTGTGACCCAGACACTTGGCGCTCGGCCCAAACGCGTTGCACCGGCAGCCCAAATAAAAACTCTCTCTCTCTCTCGTATAACAATGAAAGAAATCAACGAAGAGCAGGAAAAAGAGAAAGGGAAAAAAATTATTAAAAAAAAAAAAAAAAAAAAAAAAAAAAAAAAAAAAAAAAAAAAAAAAAAAAAATAAAAAAAAAAAAAAAAGAAGAAAGAAAGAAAAAGGGGGTGCAAAAAGGCAAAAAGCGAACCGCCCGCCGCCGCCGGGCAGCGAGAGCCCACTTACCTCCCCCCGCCGCCGAGGGCGCGCCGATAAACAGGGCTCGGCGGGGTTAAGAGTCTAGCAAACCCCAAGCGGCTCCGAGTAAATCAAAACCACACGCTCCCATCTTCCCGAGGAGCGCGGCCAGCGCTCGGCATCTCCGCGCGCACCGCGGCGGCGGCGGGCTCGGCTCCGCGCGGCCCCTCCGCGTTCAGGCACAAAGTATGCACTTGTCTGAGCGCGGAGCGGGCGCGGGACGCGGCGCGGGCGCCCGCCGCGCTCCCCCGCGCCCACGGCGCTCCGCGAGGCTGCGGGCGCTCCCACCTACCGAGCGCTGTGTCCGCTCTGCCAAAGACTTAGTATTTCTCTTTATAAAAAAGTAACTCAAAAAAAATAYAAAGAGTTGCACTATTCGAGAGCGTACCTCACAAATCACTTCCCTTTGCGCTTGAAAATCCTCGCACYCCCTTCCCCCATCCTCAGACCTCAAAGGTTTCGCTCTGAAATTACTCCAAATCCACCTCGCCTAATGCAATATAAAGCTCCCCCCGCTCCCCAAAGCCCTGCAACACACCATTATTCGGGACACAAGAAAAGCAAAAGTTTCATTGAATAGCGTGAAATCTTCCTTACCGTTCTCATCTTCAATTTCTGACACAAAGTAAGTTTCAAACAATAGAGATTGCACAGGACGATTCCCGTATTCCTCTCTGCTTTTCCCCTCTGTGCAAGCAACCATCAGGGTTATATTCTCCAAGAGCATAAAATTCTCTAGCCTTCCTAAAAGGGGTGGGGGGTGGAAGGGGGGGTTAGAAAACGGACCGACTTGGCAGGAGGAGGGATGCCATCAATTCACCCAACCTATCACCCTGCACATTTTGTCTTTCCAACAAAAAAAAAAGCGGGGGGGGAGGAAAGGAAGGGGGAGAAGAGAAAAAAAAAAAGGCTTATATTGGGGTGGGGGTGGGTGCCCTCCTCTTGAACAGCCTCCTCTGTGCAAAATACCATGTGAATATCATCTGAGTGGGGGGGARGCGAGAGGGGAGCGGAGCAGGAAGGGCTCGGCTCAAGTAGCGCGGACCTCCTCTCGGCCGGCCCGCGGCCAAGCCGCGCGCGCCGGCAGCGGCAGCCCTGGCAGCCTCGCCCGGCAGCGGCGCGGAGCCCGCTGACGTCAGCCTGCAGATGTGCCCCGGCCGCCGCCAGCGCGCCTGCGCCTGCGCCGCGCGTCACGTGGCGGCGGCGCCGCCGGGGGGGCGGGGGGCCGCGCGGGGTAACGAGGCGGGGGCTCGCGCCGCTCACCCCGCGGGGCGCGCGCGCCTGAGGCGAGGCCCGAGCCAGCGGCCGCCGGGGAGACCAACGGGCGCCGCAACGGCCTTCGTTAAAGAATATATCTCTCTTTTTGAAGTACACATGTATGTGTGCATTTCTAGGGAGAGCGCGTCGCTTTCGCTTTCGCTTGCAGCCGGAGCCCCCCGTCTGGCGGGGCACCCGGTCCCGCCTGGCGGGGTCGCGCGCGGGGGAGCGCGGCGTCTGCGGAAGCGTTCCCGTCCCGCGGCCCGGCGGGGGGCCTGAGCCGCGCGCCCCTGGCTGCCAAGCTCGATTCCCGTAGCCAAAAAGGAAACAAAAGCTTCCTGCGGTGGCCTGGGGCTTCTGCAGGCGCTGTGTTTCGGCGGTGTCTGCGCGTACGTGTGTGTTCTCCTCCCCAGCCGGGGGTGGAAGGTGCGACTCCTCCGGTGAGCCTGAACGAGCTGGCCGGGCTGCGGAGTGATGCAGGCTGGAAACGCCAAAACTGCAGTTCCTGCAGCTCTTCCTCGAGGGTGGAAGGGAAGAGCCGCAGTGCACGGAGCTGGCAGTCCCGGAGCAGCTCTCACGGTCCTYGTGGTCGGGTGCGTGCTGTGTAAGAGGTGGCAGGTCGGCCCAGGGCCGGCGTTCATCGTGTCAGATGAACACGCCGCGTGCCTCGTGTTTGAGGTGTGTGAGGATTCTGCTGGAGCGGAATGGGATTTCTGTGCATACATGTCATGTGTGAGATAACTGTCAGCGGCCTCGCTAGCACAGTGAGCACAAGCCTCTGAAGAGGTGGTCACGCTTGTCATGAGCCGAGCTGAAACTTCCCTACACAATGTATACATAACAGGCACTTASGTGTGAAGGAAGCCCTTTCATGCTCTTTAGACAAACGAGTAGTGCGACCGTTCAGTGGCGGACGGCGGAGCCGCGCGTGTAGCGGCGGAGCTCCTCGGGAGCGGTGGGATCCCAGGGGAAGGGGACTGCTCGGCTGGATGCAGGCTGGGGGCCGCCGCTGGATGCGGGCAGAAAGGCGATCCCAGCCGGATCCGGGCGGACAGGGGACCCCGGTGCGCTCCGTGGCGCGGCGGGTCGCAGCGGGAGCGATGCTCGTGCCGAGGGCGCCACCCCGCGGCGGGCGGCGGGGCCGGCGGGCGGGCGGGGCCCCGCGGGTGCCCGTCTCGCGTGGGTGGCTCCCCGCGCGTGCGGCCGGCGGGGGATGCTCCGCGGTTCCTCCTCCTGGTGCAAAGGCCTTTGTAGGACGGTCGCGGTAACAAACGGCGCGCGYGGAGCGAGCTCTGCAGCAAGCACGGGCGGGCAGGTGCTCCTTGGCCCCGCCGCCTGCCTCCGCGACCATGTAGTCACCTACCATAGGGAATCGCCTCACGCTCATGGGAGGCCGGAGAGCTCGGATGAGCCTGCACCCGGCTCAGGAGCGCGCCACGGCTGTCAGCCGGCGCGGCGAGCGACTCTTCTGGCAGAAARGAGTGTGCCCGCCGTGCCTGGAGCTGCTCCACGGCGTGCCGCTGATTCCGTACTCACCAAGCTAAAAAGAAAGGCAGATTAGCACCGTCTGGCTGGGGCGCTCACATGAGTGCAGCTCCCTGCTCTAAATCAGGCAGTCGCGCTAAGACTTGAGCATGGGCTCTGCAGAACCCAGCTGCTTGCCCAGACCAACAAGTTATTTATTCCCTGTCCCAGACATCTACTTTTTCTTGCCTACACCCACTGCTGGAGCTGAGAAAATGTTTCCAGTAACAGCTTGGTCAAAACTGGTGTATTATCAGCGAATGCTTTGGCTTTAGTGAAAAAATTCCTGACCAACTGCAATTAGAATTTCTGGCAGGATTTCCAGTGCCATTTGACTCATCTTACTTATTTATGCTTTATTGTGTAAAATCATTTTTTTWAAGTGAACCTGGTTCATATGAAAATAGTGAACTTGATGACTTATATTTTTYGCTTCAACAACCTGAGTAACAATTGTGTGCTTTCTAATGATCTACAGCTTTTTAGGAAAAAAACTTGCATAGAAAGTAGTACACAAGTACACAAGTACATATTTAGTATATAAATTTATCTTTGCTCCAAATAGAAATCTTTGTGGAACTATGATATAGCAAAGATAGTTATTGTGTTACGAAATCTGATAACACTTGAAGCTATTTGGGCAACGGTGCCGTCAAAAGCCCTGGACAAGATTACAGATTTATTGAGCACAGAGTACATTAGTCCATGTCTTAAACTATTTTGTTAAGTTTTTGCTTGTCATGAAAGTGGTTTGCTAAACCTTTTAAGCACTCTTGACTTTAAGCTTTGAAATCCTTTTGTCTGTCAGTCAGCAACTGATAAGATTTGCAACACTTTTTCCTTTAAATAAATATTTATATTAAGCTTTAATTCAACATTGCTAGATAAATTCAGAGATATTTGGGGTTGATCCCGGGAATCTTGCTATAAACCAAAAAGAGTATAGAAGAGGGACCTGAAAGTCTTTGGTGAGCAGTGTTCTTGTCTAGGATGAGAGGTCTTAATGGCCCGGTTGGACCTTCTGCTGGTGGCAAAAGGACATTGGCAACAGGATTGTTGGTGTCTAGTTGGGGCCATTCTTGGACGTTCCAGGCAGCCCCTTGCAGAAGCCAAAGCTTCCCTGTGAATGGGCCCTGCAGCTTGTCCAGGTACCCAGCACTTACTGACATGGTGCCTGATAAAGAAAAACTGTTTGCTGAAATGTCTACTTATTATGTACACATATATACATATTTATAAGACATGAGTTGTCATACGTCATCACAGAATCACAGAATGGTTGAGGTTGGAAGGGACCCCTAGAGATCCTCTAGTCCAACCCCACCCTGCTCCAGCAGGGACCCCTAGAGCTTGTGGCATAGGGTGGCATCCAGGCAGGTTGGGAAGATCTCCGGAGAAGGAGACTCCACAGCCTCTCTGGGCAGCCTGTTCCAGGGCTCCGCCACCCTCACAGGAAAGGAGTTCTTTCTTACATGGAGAAGGAACTGCCTGTGTTTCAACTTGTACCCATTATCCCTTGTCCTGTCACTGGCCTCCAAAATTGTATTTCACCGATAGAGATAAAGTCATTCAACTTYAGTCYTGTGGTAATTATGTATGTGTAATTGTGTGAAACTGTGAGTGCTCTTCGGCTTTTGAAAATACTATTGAAGGTTAGTCATAAAAATGCATGCCTCAGGTCAATTTTTAGATGATCTGTTATTTTAGGATGTCTTACTGTTTCTTACTGTCATGCAGCTTGTACTGAATTAGAAGAATTTATGCCCTGAACCATTTCTGATCTGGTAAATTCCATGTAAGGAATTAGATATTCATCCTCTTACTCCTCCTCTGTCAGGGCTGGAAAGCACTGGAGTCTGGTCTTTCGAATGCATAGACAATCTGACAAAGATCCAGCTTGTTTGCTTGTCTCCTCACTATGACAACCTGCTACATCAAATTAGATTAAAAGATTTCTCTGGACAAGGACAGTATACTGCTCTTGCTGCCTCTGAGAAGCTGACAGGACAACATTAACAATCTGTATAGTTTCCCCTTGCACTTAATTTCCAGGACCATGTGAATAAACTCACAAGCAGATGAGCTGTTATGCCATTCAGGCTCCTTAATTTAGCAGTGTTCATAATCTATAATTTTTTTTTACTATTAACTTTGTCCAAGCAACTCTTGATGTGTGAAACCAGCTGTGTGGCATACTTACTAAATAAACCATCTAGTTGAAAAAATATTACCTAGTAACCTTACATTTATCTGTGTGAAGGAAATGCTGTTGCTGTGCCTAAGTGCTTCATTTTTATCCTCCCRAACTAAAGGATTCCAGAAGTATAAGCAAAATTCAGATCAGTGAATTTGGTTTCAAGTGTGACCTTGAGGCTGCTTCTGCCCAGGAATTGGATATTGCTAAGAATATCTTCTTTTAAAAATGAAGAGCTGACCTGGATGAAGGGAGAGATTCCTTTTCTAGGATGCTCCCTTGGAGCAACTCCAAAGTGCAATGATGATAGTGGGCCTATCGTCACCTCAGTGTCCTTGTTGCTACAGAACCTGTTAATCTGACCAGCCCAATTATTTAGCATAAAATTTGGAAATAAAGCYGAGAAACTCAGCTCACGTGTACTTAGCATCCTGCATCATGTACTCAGCAGTTTCCTCCCTGCTGAAATGCAGATGAGGCAGAGCAAAGAGATTAGAGAATCTGAAGTGTGGTGACTGTGCTCAGAGCTTGCTCAAAAATGAGAAGGAGAATGGTGGGAGAGGGAGGAGAGAATAAATGGTAAACCCAAAATCAGGAATCCTACATGAATCAAGCTGATTAGGGAATCCCTTCAGCATAATGGATATTAGTTTCAAATTTTCCAGGSAAATAGATTGGGCTATACTCATTATGATTAAACTAAAACGGTATAGAAAAAAAATTACCTCAAGTCTATACAAGAACAAGAATAGGAGTTAAGAGGAAAGAAGAGGTCATTCAGACTGGAAAGTTGTCTTATTTTGATAATAGAGGTGGCTTTTTCTGCTTTGCCTCTTTTCACCTTTCCAAGCAAGGGACAGATACCAGAAACAAGATTATGTCAGTGGGCAGAGTACTTTGTTCAAAGGAATAATTTTCCAGCTACATGCATTCTGTATATGTATTCTTCTTTTGTTATTTTCATTTCCTGAGAAAGTTATTCAGTAAGATCTGAACAATCTGTAAGATTTATAGAGTTGAGACAAATGCTACAAAGTGTGGAAAATGTGTGTGGAAAATCTCTGGAAAATGATATTCCTCAAAGATTAGAGTAGGCAGAAACATATATAAGCTAAGCAGGAATTCTAAGCAAAAGTCTAAGAATTCAGTTATTTTGATTTCAGAATGAAAAATCTGGAGCTAGCTCACCAGATGACTTGGCTACTGCTGCGCAGAGCAGGGCAGTGTTGGGGCATGTGGCACTCGCTGTTGAAGCGACGCTCCCCATTTGGAATYGGGGGCCTTGGTCTAAGAACGTATTCCACTGTGTTGCTGTCTGAACAGGAGGAGAGTTGCTGTTTTCATGCTGATGTGCAGCATAGACTCCTCATTTAGCATTTGCTGAAATAAGTGGTGATTCCCCATCTCTTGCTATGCTTTATGTAAAAGTAAGCACTAATGTCAGAGATTTTAAAACCGGATCTTGAAATGTGCACATATTTATTTTGAATGGAAAGAATTGGACATTTTCATATTCCTGGACTGTATAGCTGGAAAAGATTTATTAAAGACTCTAGAGCATATGGTGCATACCGCTTTGGACACAGATTACATTTTGGTCTAATTTAGATGGCTCTCTGGCATGCTTTCTACTGCAGTGTCTTGCAGCAGCTCATAAGTGGAACTGTCTTCACTGGAAGCTGTGAGGCTGATGCATTAAACAATTGGGAAAAAAATAACACACCTCCCCTTGCAACTTTTGTCTGTCCCCCAAAATGCAACAATGGACTGTGAATGCACCAAGTRAACACCTTCTATCTCACAGTTAACTTCATATTTCATAATACAGTTGTACTATTGCARCATTAGCAGTTCCTTCTTTAGGGAAGGTAGTATTCTGCCTGGAGGGGTTTGTTTGCATTGAGCCCCTTAAAGAGTCCAGCACACAACTTATTTAGGACTGGCTGGTTCTGCACAAAGACATTTTGTGTGGCAGCAAGAGCTCCARGCTCCAACCTTCATGTATGGCCGTAACACAGAACTGGTTAGAAACTGGGGGCAGGAGAGCATAGAGGGTAGCAGCAGCAGATACACTTCGCCTCTCTCTCCGGTTATTCACTTTCAGCCACTCCTGGAGACAAGATCTGGGGCCAGATTAATGTTCTGGTTTGACCAAATACAGCTGCTGTTATGCAGCACTTTGGTGCAAATTCTAGAGGCTTAACTTCCAAATACTTTCCGCTAGATCTTAGGTTAGGCTTTGCTAGACTTTGTGCAGGAGCATCCATAACGTTGCATTTTGCTGCTTTGCTGTGGAAGCACTGATCTCTCACAAAAGAACAGTAACAAAAAGAACTCCAAAAAAGAACAGTTGCTGATCCCCTAGTAATGACTGCAGCTATTTGTCTGATGAATCTATGAAAGCCCTCGTCAACTTTTACAAACCCTGGGAGCAAAAACAGACCTCATGATGGCTGCAATTTATATAATCCATTGATAGGGATTTAATCCTTTTAATCTTCTGATATTCCACTGAGTATCTTTGAAATGCTTTAACTGTTGTGTACATTTTAAGTTATTATTTCATAAAGCATCCTGTTATATTTTAAAGATAAACCCAAACCAAAGTATTTTTCAATACATTGGACTTCACGATATACTTTTTCCAGCTGCAAAATCAGCTATGCATTAAAATCACAAACAACGTTTTGTTTCTATGGAGTTAAAAGGTTACACTCTTTAGTTAC
Source organism: Eudromia elegans (assembly GCA_003342815.1). Classification (NCBI taxonomy): domain Eukaryota; kingdom Metazoa; phylum Chordata; class Aves; order Tinamiformes; family Tinamidae; genus Eudromia; species Eudromia elegans. The sequence goes on from PTEX01000286.1 coordinate 382,093, forward strand.
AGGCCTAATTCTGGGCACAGTCTGTGAGCTGAAATATGAACTGGCTTTAGCGTACTTTTGTTCCTGCTATAGCCATTAAATTATTATTTGCATCAATAGGCTATAGTGAAAAGGGACCAGCTCCAGTTGCTCTCCGGACTTGCAGGCAGTGTAACACTACGGTTTTGTTGGGCTTGTAGGGTGGGCTTGTAGGGTGGGTACGTTTGCACTGTAACCACAAAGATAATCCAAAGATACCATAGTGCTGGTGTGTGGCTGGTCACAGCTGTCTGAGGGCAAAGGAGGAGGGGAAAGCAACTTGTCTCTGAGCTGCTAYATGCACGACTAGCCAGGATCAAAAGAGGCATCATCCTCCATATGGTTGTCTCTGGAAACTGTTAAAGGGAGTCAAGCTGATTCCAGCAGCAGCCTTCGCTCCTGAAAGGCTAACTTGTCCTAACAGCAATCTATCTGTGTCTCCTCACAGGGGGACTCAATCATTAGTAAAATCAATCATTAGTAGGAACTTCATTCTCTAAACTTTGTAATTAATAGTATACAAAGAAAATTGGCAGAGAAAATAGACRTGTTCAAAACAAATGGAATAACAGCTACAGAAATCTACATATTTGAAGAAAATGCTAGACACTTATTTTTAGCTCATTGCACCCACAGTTGCAGCCATCTATAAATCTAGCTAAACAATTTCATCCACAAATTAGGCTGTCTGGCAATTAGAGCCAGTTCTGATATAAATTATTGCACTAGCAGTTTTGTGCACATATTTAATGACAAACATAACACTGGCCTTCCAGCATTGCCAGTCTGTATAAGAAGTTGAGCTAATAGTACGTACAGCAGAGTATTTATAAGGCCAATCAAGTACATACTTAATGTGTACAAAGACAGATGTAGATAGTTCATATGAAAATGTCTATTGACAGTGAATTTCCATTTTCTAAGTCAGTCAAAGGTCATCTTGCATAGTACAGAAGTTGAAAGTTTAGTTTTAATTTTAATTTTTAGTTTTAATTTTAATTTTATTTAGTTTACCAAATCTGACTGGTGTTTACAAAGAGATCAGCTGTGGCCACAGGGGACTTAAGTGTAATTAACATTAACTACTTTATAATTCAGGGAAATGTAATTTGAGGATCTGTATAACTGAAGTAGTTTAATTAAATTAGTAATTGTAAAAATGCAGTAACTTACAACTACTTCCACCTTTCCAAACTTCATTTCCCTTGCCTGTACTCAAAAATAAAGTGTAAAATCCCTGGTTTTTGCTTTACTCAGGGTTATGTCCTATCATTTCTATCTAGAGGGTGTCATGTCTACACACAGGGCATTTTTATTTCTCATGKTTTTAATAGATGTCCCTGGGCCGTTCTCCTTCTCTGTCCACAGATACAAAGCGCCACTTTGAGAGGTGAGAATTGTGATTCTCTCTGAATGGGGCTGTGGAGAGACCAGGACTAACCTTTGCTTTTGTTTTACCCCAGATTCCCAGCTTTGCACATGAATGGRTGCTCTTCTATTGATGTCTTTCTGCTGGGGGGATGAAACAAATTAACTGCAGAAGAATACCAGGGAATTCACTTTGTGCAGTATCTCTGCAAAGATTTCTTTTTTTTTCTCTGAAACTCCATGGAAAAAGAAATTGAGGAGCCTGAAAAGTTTTAGGTAAAATTTTTGAAAGAGGCAGAGCAGCCCAGCATTCCTCATGCGCTTCTCTACAACAAAATTGCACACAAATTTCTTACTAACTACATGATTTCCTACCATAGATGGAGTGTAAAATAATTCTTCTGAGGCGTGACTGCCACTTTTGCCAGTGACTTTAGCCAGTTTTGAAGGTAAAACATTTTTCACAGCTGCTTGTTTAATCCCTGCTATCCAGCTCAGATGGACAGGGGCTAGTTGGACTTTCTTGATTCCATTCTCTGGGGATGTGCTGAGAGAAGCAGAATGGGCAGAAGAGGATTTTTTTCATCATGGGTACAGAACTCTCTGGGACAAATGCCCACCAGAGTATGATTATATAGCTGGTTTTCTCAAATTACCTCCTTATGCTTGTCCTGTTAAACATTACAGGTGTTTTAATAAATGTACCTAAGTAGACGTGTTGCTACCAAAGTGTCTTCTGCCCTTTACTAACACTTAGACCTTTAAAGAGCTCAGGATTTCTTCCAGCTGTTTCATACAGGCATTTTTCCACTGAACAGAGGAATGAACTTCATCCAACTCAATATAAAAAAGCTGTAGAAAAAAAGATGTTCATCACTACTTTTGTGTTTTCTCTGTTTCGAAGCATTTAAACATAAGATATACACTCATTCAATCCTACCATGCTCTTGAGCATTACTACGACACTATGAACTTTGCCCCTTGACAACAAACCATTACCAACAGTGGGATCAACAAGATTTCACTGCTGTCCTACTTTTGTCTCCCTCCCTGATCCTGTCCAGAGATGCCAGCTCTCTCCCTCRCCCCTGAGATCCTGTAAAAATACTGAAGATACACAGTTAGTGGCCATTCTCGCTTATCTCACYTAACATTTTTTCACAAAGGAGAAGGTGATTACTGCATATGAGTTGGCAAGATCACATAAATTACATATTTTAAAATTTAAAACTGATTTATTCAAGTGTGTTTATGTAGACTTAAATATGTATTTGTTTCATATCCATAAAAGTATGTAGAGATGTAAACATGTGTACTAGCCATTCTAGTATTGAGAGGCTAGGAAGATCTGTTCAAATTAATMATTTATAATTTCAAAAAAAGAACACTTTCCTATTAAAAAAGCAAACAGATTGCTTCTTATGATTAAAATACTAGGTTTAAGCTCTTAACTTTGCATAATATTGTGCTTGAATATGCATTTTCTGAAGCATACATTTTGATAATCTTGAACAGACAAACACTGTGGATATAGGTTTAAAAATCTTAATATCATTGACTATATTTCACTTGGCAGGTGAAGATTCAAAGGTCTGGGTCATGAGAATTAAMTGAGAAGAGGGAAAGGGCTGGCCTAATGTTGATTATCTGGTTTAGTTTCAGCTTTCGTAGGCTTGTGCAAGCCTTCACAGCATGTAGTTCAGCTTCTGAAGTTGAGTAGAAGTAGCAGAGTTTATCCAAAAGATATTTTTGCAATGAAGGCAAATTTGTTTTAGACTAATTAACTGTATAGTAAAAAGGTGATTTGCATGATTAACAAACACTACCCTTTATCCTTTGGGAAAACACACACATACAAATGTAGTTAAAAGAATTCCTCCTTCCTAAAATGTATCCTATTTTGGATTGACTTCTTAACCATGCTTTTCCCGTTCATTTTTTTCTAAAGAAAACAAATTTAATTCCTTTTTTTTTTTTTTTTCTTTTTCATAATGCAGGTAGCAAACTCTTCCTACAAACACTACAGCTTTGACAGAATAGGTAATTTGTATTTTCCAACTTCGCACTTGGTCATCTCGTATCAGAGGCAGTGTAATATTTTAAGTCCTTAAGATAGAATTCCAGGCTGGCTCCAGCTGGAAGCAGAATGGTTTCCCCCTCCTTACCCATTTACAGTGTGCTGGAATCAACCGATTCCCTGAAGAAAAATGATTATGTTTTTGGCACGCAACAGCTACTAAATTTAAACTCCTTCTATCCCTCTATGCTAGGCTTTCTATCAGGTTCAACATTAAATTGCAAGRATTTGGGCAGTTTGGATTCAGAAAGGGATCTTAGCCATCTGTAAATTTAGCGAAAACGGTGCCTACTCTGCCTTCATAGTACTAAAAAGGAAGTTTCAGGGAGATGGAAAAAGTGGCAGATTCAGCCAACCTAACGTGCCATGTGCAATCTTTTTGGCTCTRTTTACCTGCACCAGTCCACATCCAATAGCACTGCTTCATTTCTTTCATGTCTGTAGCTTTGTGCTGGTTTAGCAAGCAAATCTGAACTGATTGCAGATTGAGTAGAAGAGGGAAGTAAGCTCATTAGTCGCTTTTACTTAACGGAAACAGATTTTAGTCAGGGTTCTCCAATGTTCCTAAGATTCCTACTTAAGATTCATCCAACATCATATGGAAGAATCATCRTGTTCTCTGCTTCTGATTGTTTTAAATAAGTGCCTCTGAACCAAACAAATGTTGGCTCTATGACTTGACACTTGTTAATCTAACCCGTGTGTTGGAGTTCTCTACTGACATTTATTCTAGAGAGAACTTAATTGCAGAATTAGTATTTTTTAATCTCAAATTAGATTATATTAAAAACTATATTAGATTATATTAAAAACTAGCTGTGCTGTAAGCCTGATGGGCACTAGACAAGAGATAAATAAATATGAAACACATATGAAGAATCATATATATTCATAATCATATTATCACATCAGTAATAACAGGTAACTATTACAGAAGTAGGACTGGTAAATGAGATACAACCATAATCCACCTATCCATCCTGGAAAATCCTAGGTCTTATGAAAGAAATACCCACATAAATTTACATACGTTTGGAAGGTTTGTGTGCGGCACAGAGGCAAGTAGCACATTCTCTTTGTCACTGAGGCAGCAAGAGATGGGACTAGAGATCCAAAGAGCTCTTCCAAGCAACCTGTGTCTAACTCGTACAAAGCATCACATCAAGGTAATTTTTCTGATTGAATTCAAAGAAAAAAGGACTGGTTTCTCTATTTTCATTAATCTAAGAGTGACACATAGAATCCTTTAACTGTCTCCAGCTTCCATTATTCCTACAAACTCTGTGTGCAGATGTAAAATGGAACTATCCATTAAAACAACTCACAGGCAGCCTTAGTGCATATACTAACGCTGAGATGAATGTACACAAACTTGATGAAAAAAAGGAAAATGATTGTCAGATGTTCAGAGTCCCTATGCATATCCTTTAAATTAAATAGAAAACAGAGAGAGATTTTCCCCTTGCGTTTTTTAGACCAGGAGCTTTGGGATTTTTTTCCTATGTAATATTCATATTATAAGGTTTACCCCATATTAAATCACATGATGACTCAATTGAGCCAACATTTCTTGAATAAAATCATGGTTTAGCAGAAAACAATCTTTATTCGAGCCAARTGCTTTTCAGGTTGCACTGCCTCCGATGCTGATCCATCCCTCTCATCCCACATACCATTTGATTTGAGGCTATGAGGACCTCCCAAATCAAGGTAGAAAAAAAAAAACCTCTAGAGAACTGACGTTTCAGCTGCTTGCCACCAGTGATTTGTCTCTAACAGTGGGTCGGAGCTTTCATCTCTTCTGACAGTTTGGGAAAAGTAGCAGCAAAATTGACAAAAAAGTGTATTTTCAATTGAAAGAAATGAAAACAAATACAACCAAACAAAAATTGTATCTTCCCAATTAACCTAGAAACAAAACAAAGACCAAAAAAAAGAAAAAAAAAAAAAGGAAAAAAAATCTTCATGTTAAACTGCACGGTGAAGGCATTTGGTTGAAATGTGAGAGACACAGTTTCATGCCTCTGCTTCAGGTAAATCAATATTACTTAATCAAAATTGATTTAATGTAAAACTAGGGAGATATCTACGCTAGAATGGGAAATACATTTGCTGTTCCGATATTCAATAACATAAATGGAGGTTCATAGCATAGATCTGAACCAAGGTTTTTCCACAAACCGAGAAAATTTTCCAACAAATATTGCAAGAAAAAAGAATACAGCAAAAAAGAATACAATCAATGGCCTGTATTTTAATTCCACAACGCTGAAAAAGATAARAAGTCCTGACTGGTTCCACCTACAATGCAGTATAGCTATTGCAGGGAGGAAAAAAAAAATCAATGGCTGAAAGCTTTCCAACGATTCCCTCACTACATTTACAGCAACTTGTTCTAAATTCAGCTTCACTCTTCAGAGAGCTTACACGAACGAACACAACTTGCACCTCCTCCAAAAGCAGTGACCTGCCAGGACTCGAGAACGTCAGTGGGGCTGCAGAGCTTTAATGTATTTCTTAATAAACATGCAAGCTAGAAAACATGTACAAAGAAAAGATGCTCCCTTTCAAAGTGTTTTTTTTTTTTGGTCAAGCAGTTTTCAGGAACCAGGAGGCATTTGTATGTGTGGGATGGACGACTTATTTTCTCTTCGCTACAAAACCTCCATGAACATTCTCAAATAAAAATGTCTCTTTCTTTTCACTCTCTTTGTCCTTCTGTTATTTTTTAAGTCATAATTGTTCCATATGCTCCACAGGAGCTTCATGTGATCCTATCATAAAAAGATGACAAAATTGTTACTCTATCGCTAAACAATCACTTAACACTATTGTTTTGCTTTGGGGCTGCTCTGCCATTTCCAGAAAGTGTCTTTGCCACAACYGAGATTGCAGTCTCTGTGTACCTCTCTCAGTTATTTTTTAAAGTCCTGTTAATTTTTTTTTTTAAATAAAGGTTAGCTAATGGTGATAAATAAACTGCAAATAGAAATGTACTACCTAGGACACTGTTGACCTGAGATGCATGATCTTACTCATATAGAAAGTGTAATGGAAACTCTAGACATCCAGCATGCTTAAAAACCCAGCCACTTAGTCAAGAGACTAAATACAGATCTAAACATTCAACATCAAGTTATAATTTGCTTCCACAGTGCTGTTCACAACTCCTTACAACAAACTCTGCTTTCTGTGCTTGTAATTCCTCTTTCCACCTTCCTTCTTGTGTGTGGCAGAGGCTGCCCTCTACCAAAAGCTGTTGCTGAGCAGATTATGTGCTTTCCTGATGCAAACAAATTCTGATAGACTGTGTTCTGGACTGTGTTCTGYGAGCAGAGTCTGGAAGGGCTAAATATAAGCAATGACCTGGGTTGCTGTGGCCTGTGAACAGTCCTTTTTTTTTTTTTTTTCCCCTCCCTCTCTTTTCTGAAAACATTTTCACTACCCGAGGTAGGCCGGCAGCAAGCGGCAGCTGAACAGCCGTGTGAATTAACTCCACCGGAGATGCTGTTGCGGTGTTTGGATCAGACACTGCCAACTTGGCAGTGTCACTGGAGCTTTATCGGGTCCTGGGGGTTTGCTGGCAGTTGATAACAGAGACAAGATGAATCTGCCCTTCTCTGAACATATGTATCTGCTTGCTGTCTGCAGCAGCATCCTGGTCAGATGAGGGATGACTGAGACGGCAGCCTAAAACCCAACATGACTCCCCATGGCTGCTTACAAGGTGGTCTCTTTTTCCCCGGGTTAAGACATTACAGACATTACGAGCTGCTGGAGAACCATGTTCTGCCCATAGTGCTTCTAATGCACCAGACTTTACTGTTGTTAAGTTTCATACTAGGGCCTTTCCTTCTGGCAGGATTCAGTGAGATTTCACAAGTTTTCCTTTACACTTCGCAATGCAAGTGATTAATATTTGTATTATTGGGAAATAATTTATGTACAACAATCTCATGTATTCACAAAGGACTTTGGAAGACTTCGGAAAGAAAAACATTTCCTGAACTGAGAATTTTTCCATAATTTGAATAAAAGGCTGCTTCCCTCAGAAGCTTCAAAACCAATTAGGAATATTTTTGAGTGTATACACTTTGAAAATAAAATCTTCTGAGCAAGCTCTGCAACGAAGGAAGTGTCTGGATGGAGGCTGTGTGACGACTTGGCTCAGAGCCAGCGATGGGTCTGTTTTCAGTTACAATGGGGAACACAGCTTCAACTAGAAGGTGCTGAGCAGCAGGTACTGCTCTAGGGAGGAGAAATACAAGAAATGAAGTAGAAAATAAAAAAGAGAAAGTCAAGAAAAATATTAAGAAAGAAAACCTAAAGATGTGCTTGGAGGGAGGCAGAAAAAAAGAAATAGCCACAAAGTCTCTCAAAAAATAGAAGATTTTTTAAAAATAGTATAAGCTTGTGGTGTAAACATGACAGAGCAAAGAAAAAATTATGAACCCCTTCTTTCCAAAATAAAATGGTAATTTTTACAGTGAATATACATATAAGTTGTCAGAGATCTTGTGCACACAGTGACAAGTGCTTTCTGTGTATTTAGACTATTAAAGGATACGTTTTTCTTCATACCTTGATTGGCATCTAAAAACAGTAGCATGCTATTTGTACTTAATTATGTACCACCATGCCAGTATGGAGAGCAACCTTTCTTAACTTGTATGTATCTTATCCTTTAATCCATTTTGGAAAGGAATAGCTCTTAGAATCATAGAATCACAGAATCTAATCATCTTCGTAGCCCTAAATATATCTTATAAACAAAAATATTTCTATGTTAATATCTAACACAGACTATTAATATAGAATATTAGCAAAGTGTTCAGATGATTACTGACTGCTTAATTTTAGTCAAAATGTGCAGTTAATGAGCTGTAACATTTTGAACATTTTAGTATTTTCAGTTAGCTTAGTAAATTCATTAGTCACCTAAACGCAGAAAATTTTCTTAGCTGTCTAAAAAACAGACGTAAATCTTCAAAATGCATTTTCAAGACAAAATATAACACTCTGATTAATATCCCAAGACTACCTGTATTTGGTCTGATTCGGACTGATTTTCAGTTTATGGAAAAATCGCATAATTAGCTAATAATTTGTTAAATGCTACCACCTGATAATGTTTTTTCTTATATAACATATCCCTGATAAAACTACATATATTTTAAAGCCACATGCTTGCATAACTTAACTTCCATTTGCTGCTATGAATCTTTATGTTTAAAATAGTAAATGTTTAAAAATGAAATATATGAGTTTCTTCAGTTTGATCATATTGCTCTTTAAATTTTTCAAGGTGCTTCTGCTTTTGAAAGTTGGTAGGGAGTTTGTTTTCTGTCCCGGGATTAATTGGATTCTGACTACTTTGCAGATTTTGTATCTCTGATTAATAGCCACTTGGAAAAAAATAATTGCTAAATGTTGCAAAGAGAATTTTGCTAAACATTCATGACAATGTTTCTTTTGTCCTAGGTTTGCAAATGTGGTATTGTAGGTACTGCAGCAGTAATCTGACAGGATAGTTTCATCCCTGGTGTAACTCCACCGAGTCCTGTCCCTGTCCCAAGTGGAAGAGAATTGCATCAGGAATTAATTTGGCTGAGCAAATAGGTCTCTCTAGATTCAAGATAAACGTTTACATCCACCCTCTGGTGCTTCTGAACTGAGACAGCTGCTCTCTTGAGAGTGTTTCCGGCAAAGGATCCCAGACTTCCTGCTCTAAGGGCTGATCTTCCTATGGATCGCTCCTATTGGGAATATGCCTGCCCTTTCCTGGTCTTGTGGTTTAGTTTAGGTGAATCTTGGCTTCCTAAAGAAAAGCTGTTTTTCTTAGGATAATTCATGGTTGACACAGAGATGTAGTATTCCATAAAGTGAGTATCTGTGTTACATTATGAAATGTGAGCACTGCGGCAGCTATGCTTTTCTTGATGTAGAGCAGTCACTGCTTGGCTAATTCAGTCAAGACAGGGCTGTTATGCTCAAGGTCAGCCGCAGCGTTGCTGAACTGTAACCCATATGTGAGAGCCTGTTTCCGAGCTAGTCAGCTCAAAGGCAGCAGTCAAGAGACCTGCAAATGTATTTTAAATTCGGCTTTGTTGTTGCTGTCCATGTCAACCCTATTTGTAGGAGGAGAGTTACATAAGAACTCATATGTTTGGAGCAGAAATCTGCCGAAACCCTCATACAGGCAGTTGCAGAACTATTTTTATACCTTTGCCAGCTCTTCAGCATTTTATCTTTGCAAATCATAGACTATGTGTGATGCTGCCAGAATCCTGTCATATATAAGGGACTTTGATCAGGTTACACTATTTTTGTCAAGCTTGCCCTCAGTCAAAGAATACTGTGCAGCCTTAGCTCTTATACGCCAAGAACATCAAAACTTAGCTCCTGTTTATAATCAGGGCTTGCTCTGCAAGGCTAGAGCCATCTGGGAAACTCCTTGATCACACAGTTTTGATAGGCAGGAATTGGGTGACACTATTATGCGTACTTGTTTCCTGGTTTTAACCGTAACTGCAATTACTATCTCAAGTCAACTTCCACCTGTGTGCTCCTGAGTTACATCTACAGTGCCTGTCCCTCAAAGAGGAGCAGGTCTTCTGTGTGCTCCGTGAAGGAGGAGACATGTCAGAGAACAGGAAAAAATGTCACTATGCATCTCATTATGCAAATCACAGCAGATTGTCACTCCATTTTTTTCTTTATTATTATTATACAAAATGGGAAACAATAATGTTTGTATAATCATGATAAAAAATAACTGGTTTAGGATTGTATATTTGTATGAAAGGCAAGTAATGTGCCATAGGAAAAGAGCTACTCTCAAAAAGGTTTTCAGCTATGATAACAAAGTCTAATTCAACTCATAATTTGCAAAAGAGGTTTGTTCAGCTCAGCTGAACAGGTGTGTGAAGAAACACATACCTATTTCCTTTCAGTTACACTTTATACATGTTTACCTCAGCCTTTGGGTTCGCCTCCTAAATACAACCAAGTCCTTACCGCATTTTGCAGGGGGTTAATCTGCAATACAACCTTAAATACAACCAGCCCTTTGCCACGGGTTGCAGTTCAGTGTTGCAGAACTACATGTTCCTCCATCTAATCAAAACACAATTTTCAATAGAGACTTCCTGAAACTAACTCCTCTAGCAGCAAAACAGATACAATCCCAAGAGAGGATGATATGCAGCATGCTTTCATGTTAGCATTTAAAGAAAAAGTTAGATGCATCTGCATCGGGTTATGCACACGAAGTAACTTTCTAAGTTCACACTTGCTCTTCAGGAACATGTGTTAATGCAGTAATTTAGCCATAGGAGCCTTCCAGTCACTATAAATATAGAGAAAGCTAAACAGTTAAGTAAAAGATGTACCAAAGCTGAACTATTATATAAAATAACAATTTATTCTAAAGACTAAAATTAGTTGTGGRGGTAGTTTAAAATTCTGCCAAAGACATCTCTGGAAAAATACAACACTGAGTGTAATGACTGACCTCGTCATCAATCTGAATTCCCCAGTGCTCTCTTAAAGCAAAAAGCATTTTATAATTCTAAGGAAACTAGAGCACCTGATTGTTGGGGAATGGATATATTATAAATAGTAAATGTATTCATCGAGTAAACTGCAACATTAATCTAGTTTAATTTGTATTTTAAAGTATGTCTGCCTGAAATAGCCTCCAGCAACTCATATAAATACAACCTAAATTACAATTACAATAGAAATACCACCAAAATTACATTTATCTTGGCTAACTGTAATCCAAAAGCTCSTTTGGAAGCACCTGCAAGCAGTATTTGTTGCCAAATAGAGAGGCAAGATTATRTTTCATCTGACACAATAAATTTTGTGAAGTACAGAATTTAAAACTTTCGCAAAACAAAGAAGTTTTTGTAACCGTGGCTGATTATAATTAGGAGTAGTTCGGCGCTGCTGAGGTACCTTGGAATGCTCATTGTTTAACCTGGAAACAATTTGAACAAAAACGGAGTGCTAGCATTGCYTGAGAATATGCACAAGAAAATGGGGTCTGTCTCACTGGCTCAGTCACCAAAACTTTGCCCTTGGGAATCAGTAAAAACATTCTGATCAAAAAGATACAAAGCATTCTGAAGCTAAATAGGTAAGTAAATAAGCAAATTAAATACAAATATGATAACAAAAAAAATTTGCTTTCTCTCAGAAAGCACATAAAATGGCTATCCTTTGTGGAAGAGTGACAAATATGGGATGTACTGGAGGCATAAAGTGCAAACAGGTGCCAGGTACCAATGCATTCCAGGATCTGTAGTAACTTATATACCTAATGCACTCAGTCTCCTGTGACTGGAGATGTTAGAAAGCTTTCTTTTTCAGCATAAGAAAATCAGATTTTTTGTTTACATTTCCGAGTGCCCTTTCCTACAGCTCTAAAGTAAATCAAAGCAACTTTTTTTTGTTTGTATGTTTTTACAAAAAAAGCTCTTTGAAAACAGTTATCAAGAACTGTAGCATAAAAATGCCACATGGGCATAAAACGAGTTCCGATTGCCCCTGCTGACAAGGAGACTGTTCCAGTCTCAGCTGTGATCTCTGACCATGACCTGAGGAAATGGGGTTTCCACAAGCCAGCTCCAGGACAGCTTTAATGTGATTCACGCCCATGTCACGAAACCATACAGACAAGGCAATCAATTATTTTAAGGGCAGACAGATACTGTCTGTCTTCAGTTGGCATCCCAGACACCTCCAAATAGGAGAGTGAACTGTTGGCCTTGCATCAAGCAGCCACACCAGACTTTCTGTGAACATAAAAGAGCTGAGAGAAGAGATCCGAATAACCTGGGTACATTCTCCTGGATTGCTGTTGTCTGAATTACTAAGTTCTAAAGTTCTCTATCAATGTTCTATTATCTATTTTCAAAAGCTCTRCATTCTACAGGTTTAGAAGTTATTGGCAGAATATAAGACAACAAATGCATCTGGGAAAGAGAAAGATTTCCAAAAGGGGGGGGGAGGGGGAGAAATGAATTTTCTCCTGAGCCAATCTCGAGAAATTCCTCTAGATGAGAAATTCCTCTAGATGCTCAACTAGATGCTCAAATTCCTCTAGATGCTCAATTCCTCTAGATGCTCAAACTATCTAGATAAACATTGCCTGTAAATGCTTTCCCGCATGACCTCCCTGCAAGCTGTAGAATAAAGCATCAGTCCAGAATTTATGAAAGAGTGAAACCTCACGATTTACAGCACGGTTACACAGTGGTCTCTGTGCCGCTGTTGACGAGTTGCACCTCACTATGGGATGCTGTCTAGATTTTTATTTTTGGTGTGTATTACTGCTGTTTCTGACACATCAAGGTCAACAGTGTTCAAGGGTTTGTTCATCCACACTAGTAGCCTGCATCTCAAAGGGGTCTTTTTATGTTTTTTCCTGTCACTGTCTTCTGTTGTAGCTCCACAAACACTTTAATGAATTGACTTGATCTGTATTTGTTAAAACTGGATATATTTGTACTRTTGTATAAAGGCAGCACTGGGCATGTGAAATAGAAGGCATCATCTCTTTGTCATACTGCTAATGAGAGCAGTGTCTAAACCAGAGTATCTGAAGTATAACTAATCAGAGACATGCTGGTATCAAGTCATATCATCTTTTAGGTTGCTTTTCCTTGGAATTGCAGATCTATGACTTTGCTACAAGGGTAACTATTAAAATTTTCTAAATTCTGGCTCAAGAAAAGTGATAAGAGTAAGCAATAATTGTGGGGTCCAGATATTCAGGTGTAGGGTGAAAGAAAACAGCCAATGACTGTAGGATTTTAGAGGCATGTCCTSTCTTTGGACAGAAATATATTTGCTGTTTGATTAATGACAAGAAGCCTTTAAGGCAGACTAATTCCTGTCACTTAGAATAGCTGAAGAGGGGAGAGTAACTAATCTATGGCTGAGAATTCTATAACTTATCTGGGGGAGGAAGTAGCTAACATCCTGTTTCTGGAAATATACAATTTTAAATGAGAATTTTTCCCTGGATATATTAAGCTAACAAAACAGTGAACAGGTTAGATACTTGTCTAGATTGTGACTCTTTATCCTGAGCAATTAAAAAGAAGTGTTCAAAAAGGATATGAACTTACATACCTACAGTATAAAAGTATTCACAGACAATGTACACTGAACCTCAAAAAAAAAAAAATCCCCAAATACTTACATGGGACCAAATACTTACATGAGAGATGTACTCAATTATCACGGAATACTCAAATAGGAAATAAGAAAACAAGGCTAGAGAATACTGAATATGGAGGAATATAACACAAGCAATATAAAATGCATCCTAAACAAGCATCTATTGCATAGACAYCTATATTGCAAGATGCTCAGTACAATTCTTCTATATAAAAATAAGTGCTTATATTGATAGTATGTATGACTGGTCAGTATCATGGCAACCAAAATAGTAACTCTGCTTCACATAATAGAGTTATATTATGAAACTGTTATAGGATTGGCAGAATATTTAAAAAAAAATGAAAAAGTGATTAGAAAGCTTAGTTAAGGAGTTGTTATTGATAATCATGAAAAGATCTATCTTTCTCCTCCCATACAGGGCTCTCTKCAAGGCCCATGCAGCTGGAATGGGAAACAGTTTCATTTTGGAAACATGACAACGTAAATGGAATGAAGTATCTGGTAATCTGTTTTAATGCCTTAGCTTTAATAGCATGGGTATAAAGATAGCCCCTCCTTGTGGCTTTTTCAATATGAAGGTACTAATCATACTACTAATTACTAATCATATTACTAATTAGTAATTAGGGTACTAATTTATATACTAACAAATACATTTGACACAATTGCAAAAATAAAATAAATGCAGATTGCTTCTCTCTTGACTGAGACCTGGTACAAAAATAACTATTGTGAAGTGATAGAGAGGTCCAGCTAATAGAACCTAACAATACAGAATATTTTAACTATCCACAAGCACAATCATAGAATCATATATCCACTAAAAGGTCATAGTAAAGTCTTATTCAGGTTGATAGCTCTGAATGTTCATCAATCTTTGCTCTTTAAGATAGTGGAGTTAAAAATTGAAAATTAGGTAAACAAACYGTTATTTCATGGAACGTGCATCCTAGGGTCCAGAATCAGCATTTACAGAAATGTTAAGTCCAGTTAAACAACTGTCAGTATTACAAGCAAGAAAAGAGAAGGGAGAAAAAAAAAAAAAACCAAAACCCAAAAACCACCAAGTTATCTTACTTGGACTTTAGATCTACTCTTCAGCTTTTCTCATGGTTGATCCTACTGATGGAAGATCTTACTCCATGTTTGCTTCATGAGGAAGATCTGTTTTTCATTACTGCCAAGAAATTCTTCACTTTATTTGCCAGGATTATTCTGGGAGCATGCATTTTCAGCAATGAGAGGAAATAGGTTATGAAGAGCTTTGGTTTTGCAGTAGAGGGACTTAAATAAGCTTTAGGAAACAACTTGTCATGGAAGGACTGGGTTCTGAGTGTCCCGTAAGCCTGAGCAGAAAGGCTTTCTGCAGCACAGTAAGATAGAGTACAGCCATATGCAGGTCTTCAAGGAGTTGGTCACAGTTGTATAGAGATAAGGCCAGCTGTAGAGCTATACTTCTCAATGTATATCTTTAAGGGCCAATAATTTTCTGGAATTAGGGATTTCTGGAACTTCTTGGAAAGATTGTGCATTTTGTGTAATATTCACTCATGGCCCCAACTTCTGCCAGTCTGTTTTTTGGAGAAATTTATGTTTAAGCCTTATACAACACCCTAATGCAGCGAGTTCCACAACTTAAATTACAGCTTTATATAAATAAGTGCTTCTTTTCACAGCTTTTCTAACAGTTCACTTGGATAAGATAGATTTTGTGTTATGATGAATGTTTCTTATTGATCATCTTCACAGCACTGCTGTAGATTGTTTATATGGTCGTTTTTATACATATATACACAGACACACACACACATATATGAGGGCTTTTAAATATATTTAAAAATTAGAAAATCAACATAATTTTTAACATTTTATCTTTTCCTGCTTACCACTCCCACCACAGAAGCAGACATCCAGGGTCAGTCAAGTATGTGAGCTTAATAATAATAGTAATAAGATAAACACATAATAGGAAAAGTATTTAAAACAGATGAAAAAAACCCAATGGGACAATGCKAGAAAGCTAAGCTAGAAAACACTTAGCTATTTGAAAAATTAAGCAACAAAAAGCTTGCAGACAAATGTGTTACTGCATTGACTCAAAAAATATAAGACCTTTTTTTGCTTAATAGTTAGTAAGGCAAAAAAAACAAAACAAAAGGCAATTATACTAGAACTTGCACTGAATAGTTCCTCCTTCATCTACTAAGTATCTTTGCATCATTGGCTAAGCCCTCACATGAAACACTCTGTTGAGCCCTGTCCAGATAAACTTTTAATAGCTTATTATCAGGTTAACCTGTATTCCCCTTTATTTTTCTAGGAACTGAAAAATCAACAACCTTTATACCCCTCTCTGAAAACTGAATAAACTGAATATTGGTTAAACTGAAAACACATGCCTTTGATTAACCAGATATCTACCAAGGTTATACTCGCTGCTGATCTGCAGGAGTGGAACTTCCAGCTTCAGTTCCAGGGTTAAGTGGAGACCGTTTGTGTAAAACTAGGTAAGGTGCTAGCTGTGCACTGACGGAAGACAGTGATGGCTTCTACACAAAAGCAGATTAGGATGGCAGTGGAGTGCCACACAGAAGGTAACTATCAGCTCATCTAATATACAGATAACAGAAATCTACAGAACATGAAGTTATATTACAAACCTTGATAAATCAGGTTGGAAAAGTGAAGGCAGATGCTATTATTAGACAATATAATAACAAAAAAAGGGTCTGTTGTAGGAAACATATGGTTGTAGATTTCTCCATTCTTTGATTTTGCAGATCTACATGCCAGACATCTTCAGCCCTTTGCACAGAAAAATGTTTGCAAAATCTCTGAAAAATAACATGTTATTGAAGATGTGGTTCTAAATGTGGTTCTCACTGGGGCTTCTAAATGTCTCCAAGACCTCATTTGGGGGAATTTTGGCTCCCTGAGCACAACAAAATACTAAAGAGAGATGAGTTAACACGATCAAGAAACGAAGAGTCAAGAAAAAATTCACAGGTAAAATTAAATCTTTAAAAATCAAAAGGTCTGCTAGACTTTACTTTGCTTATTATCTCAGTTTGCATCTGCAAAATCTGCAATTTTAAGCAGCTGAAAAAAATCAGATGCACATCCTGGCATCACTTGCAAGAAAACTGATAAATAATTGTAGCTATGATGGGCAATTGAAATTGAAAGTAGACTTTTTCATATTTCACACTCTTACCAAATGCCTGCTTTACTTAAAAAAAAAAAAAAAAAAAAAATCCAACATGCAGAGGTTACTAATAAGAAAAAAAGTTTCAATAAAGCATAAGTACATCTTCCCAGTAAGTAAAAGCATTCATATTTTGTTTTAAAGTAAATGAAATTTTCTCTACTGATGAAAGGCTTCTAAGCGTATTCTGTTTGGATCTTCTGGATGTCTCAGTGCAATTCCGTATCGCAGGAGCARCTCAATATAAGGCGGCCAAAAGGAGTCAGTGATTGTTAAATAGGGTTCATGTGGTGTACTCATTAATTTGTTTATCAGAATCTGGAAGACCAAAAGCATGAGATTTAGAATGTGAACAGAACAGCTTGAGTTTTATCTCCTTTAATAACATTTACAGGCAGGATTAATAATGATGATTCATAACAGGTAGGCTGTCTACACCATGCTTAAGAAATACAAACCGACAGGGATATGCAGTATCTATTCAAGGGAGAAGTAAAAGGTAGAAGATCTTTCAGTTAACTAGCCTACATGTTCTCTGATGTAAAATTTATATCTAGAGTGAGTAGAAGGAGAATTCTAAGTTCTTCAACATCTATCAAAAGTTCTGGACTGATTTTAGATAGCATATCTCTGTAAATACTTGAATTTGAACATAATTTGAACCCAAAGGCAATAAATCCTACTTAACTATTTAGAGTCTGTTAATATAGAGTTATAAGTATTAAGAAAGGGAAAGCTACATCTTCAGAAATCACTTGCCTCAAACCCAGCAAATAATCTTTCTCTTTCAGATTTTATCAGGGAAGAACACCGATCTTAAGATTTTAACTATGTTCTCACTAAAGAGATAATAACAATCTGTCATCTGTAACTAGTGTGAAACAGTTTTACACCTATGAGAAGCTACACATCTTCATCACAGTTTACTAGATCACTGCTTCTTCACATTTTTTTGGCTTGCCTGCTTAGTGCAAGGTGTATATAACTTCTTGTTCTGGCATGATGACCAGGCTACACCAGTTCTTCTTCTCTTACTATCTCCTTACCTCTCCTTCCTTTCTCAGGTAAACACAGTGAAGGAAATTAAAGGCATACACCCGTTTTGTTTTCCTCTTCTCAGAGACCATGTCTATGCCCTCATGATATTGATCATGAGAAATACCACAGCTACATACAGATGATAAAATCTTAACCATCTATCATGGTGTCTCTACCATCTTGGGTACTAAATCTTTCTACTCAGAGCTTCTAAATATCCTAGCTCTCTCAGTTTTAGCAGGTACAAAATATTATGCTGGCCTTCTTACTGCTACAGAAACAAACACATCAAAATGCTCATTACCAAACTTACTGTTTTTTTTTTCCCATTCATTCCTACATTCATAAAAACATTGCCCTTGTGCTTCTCTTCCAAACATTCCAAAGAATTACTCCAATTTATCTCTTTTGTGCTCATTTACCCTAATTTTTAATATTTATTCTAATACATTATTTTAGATCACTTGTGGTTCATTGTTTCTTTTTAACATCTGTATTSCAAAATAGCTTTTACAGCTAACACTTACTTAAACACATTTCTATTGTATACRTTGTTTCAAATCTTAAATAATTTCTCTAAGTTCTCAGTATCATAGGAATAATCTTCAAACTAATTACTGCATTTGTAAATAAAACATGAATCATTACTGGAATAAAAGACAGTGTATTAAAAACTATGAGGTTTGCAAGAAAAAGGAACACGTTGCTTATTGTAGTATCTTACATGAATTTAATGAAGATAGCAATCAATATCCCTAAAAAATTATAAATGCATTACAAACAGCTGGTGAAAGTGTATTTATTAAAATGTATACCTTTCTTATTTAAAAAGCAAATACATAGGCATTAAGGAAAAACAGTTGGGAACATATTCACAGCTATTGATTTTGGATAAGAATTAGATTTAAACAGCAGTAAATCCTAAATCTGTAATTGAAATACAAAAATGAGATCGTTTGTCTCTTTAAGAAACTATTATCTGCATCTAAGAGAACAGTTTTGAAATTWAACAGGCACTTGAAACTACAACCAAGACGTTCAACAAAGAAAAGAAAAAAACATGTAAAACAAAGATAAGGGACATTCATAGTTTAGGCCAAGATAGTCAAAATTAAAAATAAGTCTGAATTTCTGGAGCTAGTTTGTTCTTCCAAATGGAAATCAGACATTATTTGGATATGTCTGTATTTTGGAGGAGATTAATATTATCAGAAAAATATGACAGGCTCTTCGAAAGCATTAAGAAACCTTTAAAATTTTATTTCCATAGGGAACAGATATGTTAAATTCTGATCTGTTTTCCAGCTCTGCCTAATTTGGCATTAATAGGCACGCTGAGATTCTTGAAGCATGTAAAATGAATTTGATGATGTAAGTACAGGTTCACTGTCTGGATTTTAAACTAAAGCACAACAATGTCATAGTGACCGGATCTTAGCATCTTAACACTAGAATGTCGTTATTCATCACATTTCCCCTCAGGAAAAAAAAAAAAAAAAAAAAAAAAGTGTTTTACAAGAACGTCTTACACATAGGTCCTTATAGATATCTGAAGGCTGGAGATGGAAGAGGAAAGGAAAATTTTATTCTAGTGCTACTCTAAGTTTTTTTTTTTTTTTTTCAATTGGCTTCCTCAGAACTATGTAAATCAAAACCATAATTTATAAACAGGATTAAATATACCCACTAATCCATTTTGGCATTGTTGTGAAATCCTTTAGAAATACATTTGTTTATTCTCCCCCTATGAAACAAAAGAATTCTGTTTAATTGAAGAGACTGTACATTAAGGGGGCCTCCTAAAACCATTATTATATTACATTTCAGAAATATTTGTACTAAAACAGTACAAAACACAGTCTGAAACTGAACATTTGTTGGTTTTGTTTCCTCTTTCTTTTTAAACCACAGTATTTGGCTTTCCTAATATGAACTGATAAGGCTCATACAGCATTTTTTTTGTTATTAAACAATATACGCAAAAGAGTTTAAAGAACGTTTATGAAATAAGAGATAATCACTCTCTGACTCAATTTGAAAATTGGTTAGCTAATCTATTGCCAAGGTTCTTGCAAAAAAAATGGATTTTTTGCTTGACAAAAAATTATAGAAAACTATGATAGAACATTTCTTAACACTCTACTTTTTATTTAACTATTTTAACTGTATACCWTATACTCTTATTTATATGTTGTGATCAGATGCGAGTATTACAGTATCTCACAAACCTATATATAACAAAAACATCTTACCTCTAAAATTTCATGCAGAGTTATCAGTTCTACTGCTGGGTCTTCTGAAGAGTTCTGCAAGGACAACCCCCCCCATACCACCAGGTTAGAAAAACATATACACTCAGGAAGAAGYCTAACTGACAAAGCAAAGCAATCACCCAATTGCACAGTATACAGCTGATGAATTTTACTCATATGTTTAGTCGTGGTACAAATACTCTTATAATTTATACCAGTCATCCATCAGTTCACATCACAAACTTTAAATGCAAAAATATTTCTGTTAAGATTTATTTTCTTAATTGAATACAGTACATCTACACAGATCTACATTTAAATAAAACCAAGCATATAATGCTTATAAATAAAGTACAATAGAAAACATTCTGTGAATATTATTTAAGAAAATAACAATATTTTTCCTGAAACTTAAGAGAACATTCTGCAATAAGCTGCAAATTACTCTCATAGATTGAGATTTCAGTTCAAAGTGCTTTATTATTTTCTCATGAGTTACAGATGAGTATTTGTTTGCTCTTACTGTTGACTTTAATTAAGAAACAGGATCATAGAGTTAAAAAGAATCCTAAATAAAATACCATTTACAGGGATCCATTAGACAATTACTTGTTTCCATTTATGGCAAGAAAATCAAGTTATTCTCCTTTAAGCTGATGTGAATTCCTTTGGTAACGAGGCCAGCAAACTGTGCTGTTGCATGGTACATGATTTTTTTTTCATTTTTATCAGTTTTCCCTACCCACTTATCACTCAACAAAACACAAAAGATAACGCAGCCCTGATAGCTGTTTACTCAGTACTGCTGTKGCATGTTTTGACCCTTAGACATTAACAGATGGGAAGCACCTTTCACAAGCTCTGATTCTGGAACAGACAAGAAAGCAAGACAATAAATAAGAATTCATGAAAGGTCAAGGCTGGCTTCTCCTTTCCATCAGAGAAGTTCTGCATACTCTCAACTTCAGACAGCTACAAGGAAGACGCACTGCTTGCTCCAAGGAGCTCTCCTCGTACAAATCACAGCTTGTGCATCCTTATGTCCTTACCTTGGTATCAGACTGAGGAAGTAGAGACTGTGCTAAGAAGCTACAAGAGCTTCCTTGGAGCAGATATGAAGGTACTTTGTAATCTTTGCTATTCCATTTTCCAGACCTAAAATATTACTTCATAACCTCAGTAATGGGTTCAGCATTTGTGCTTCAAAGGTAAAATCAGATTGTAACCTTCACTAGTTAACAAAGCTTATATACAAAGACTACAATCCCATGGATACTAGAGTAGGGAGGCTACACTCTCACAGATCTAGCAATATTGTCTTGCTAAGTTTATAATATACAGTGTATTATATAATTACATTATTTACTTTAAGCACTGCAAATTTAATAGGTATCGCCAATTTAAATAACACGCATAAGGTCATTTTTAAGCAGGATGGTCAGCACAGATTTGTTGCTTTATTTAACACTCCCTCCAGAAGCATATTTCAGGTCACAGAGAACTTACTCAGAGCACAAGAAGCTTCCCTGAAGGTGAAATCACATTATAGGACAGTTATGTTGAATCCAGGACTGCCTAGCAGATAATGAGCATGAATAACAGGTTGTTCTGAATCAATGTAGCAAGTGTTATTTATTATGCATAAATAACACAAAGAAAAGATAGATAGTCACCAGGAAGAGGCTTGATTAATGTCAGTGACCTGGGACAATTATTTTTCCTTAGATTTTAGGAAAACAAAGATGAATTCAAGTGGAAGCAAACACTTAAGGAACATTAGTATAATGTAAGGAGTTGTAATGCTATCCTACCAGGAGAGAACGGGAGAGCTTTGCTAGTTCAGTTAGTAAAGCAAAGAATAAGAGGAATTATGACTCCTGCCTATAATTATATCCGGAAGAGTAAATACTAGAAAGAATGAACTAAGAATAATAGTGGTGTAAGAATATATGGCTAAAAATAAAATAAAATAAAATAAAATAAAATAAAATAAAATAAAATAAAATAAAATAAAATAAAATAGCTAAAAGTATTAGATGTGAATAAATTTATACTGGAAATTTGGATAGGTTTCTAAACAGGAAAGGACCTAAAACTCCAATTGAAACTGTAATAACAAAAATTTTCTTTTTTAATACTCAGAGTATTAAAGAAATTATATTAAGTGGCTGTCTTCAATATCAGGGAATTGGATTCAAGATATCCTTCAGTATGTTCTTTAGCATGTGTGAAAACCAAATCAAATCCCACTTTTTTTCTGCAGTTTTTTGGTAACTACTCCTTTAAATAGTAATGGTGAAAGATTTATCTTTACTGCAGACTTCGAACTTATTATGCAAAATACTCCCTGGCTGCCTATTTTCCCCTAAAGTTTTAAGATAATTTCTGGCCTAGTTTGCCTGAGCAGGAAACTGATGGTTAACATTTTAAACTATACTCTAATTATAAACACTTGTCCTTATTATTGTTCCAAAAACATTGTTAGACAATTAAAATTTGCTTTGCCAAGGAAAATATGAATCCATTTGACTAGTCCAGTAAAAAAAAAAAAAAAGCAAAAAGTGGAACCATTTGGAGTAAACTTCTCACCATTTCTAAATTTGGCACAACTTGTAGTCCAGTAAGATATACAATACGTTGCTATGCATTTTATTGGGTAAAGGATGTGTACATTAGAAAAGAAAATATTCACTTGGGAATAGCCTCAAATAATATAAACAAACTTGAAAAAAAAAATTAAAAAAGGATAAACTACAAGAACTACATTTGTTTCAAAAATATAACTGAAGTTTCTCTGCCTGTTGCTTTAAAAAAATTACTCCATTTACTTTCTCTATAAAAATATATACGTATATTGCTTTTTCCTAAAGAAAAATCTTACCTTTTTCTTTTTTTTAGCACTTCCATCCTCTTCTGGAAGGGGAAAATGCTCTTCTAGGAACTCACCCAAAGCATTCAAGAGTTCTTCCTTATATGTCTTTAGTTTCAGCATTTTATTTTTCAGTTCTTGAAATGCTCTAGTATCCAATGTAATAGTGAAAACATACCAATAGAACATTAAAMCCAATAAAATAATTTTAGAAGTCAGTTAAAAAGTCTGAATTTGTACATGTTTCAAAAATATATTACAGAGTTATTTGATTTATTTTGGTAAGCAAGTAGTACATTTTTAAGATTTGGATCACTCATTTTCTCCTTTTAATATTTAAATTCTTCAKTAGGAAAAACCCAACCCTAAATAATTACCTTTTCTCAGAAAACTGTACAACTTGATTTTTCATCTCTTCTTCAATTCCACTAAGAACATCTACTATCTGCAGCTGTTCATCATGCCACTTTTGTTCTCTTTGAAACATGGAAAGTAGGAAATAGAAGATAGTTTCCTGGATAGGCAAAACAATACTTCACAAAAAATATGTTCAAAGTGTTTATAAATTCTAATTATTGTACTACCTTTTCAGATCTTCTCTCAGTTTTTTGTTCTTTGACTGAAGTGTTGACAGCACCATTTCAAGATCATTCTCTACTTTCTGCAACTATAAAAAGTGAAAAATGAATCTACAGTTACAGATAGCTAAGTTGCTAGCATTTGTTCTATGTAAAGTTATATCTTTATCTGATACATGGAGCCAGCTTTAAAGGGCCAAGATTAGCCATAATTTCCTCAGAAAACATTGCTATAGAGTAACACTGTAATTTAACCTTYAGATGTTACTCTCCCCAGTTATTCCTTAAAATGACATAGCTCATTTTAGCTGAAGCCAATTCCAGGGCACTCACAGGAACTGCTCTTCTAAATTGATGAACCACTGAGGAGGTAAAATCTTCAATACATACAAAGAAATAAACAGCTTCCCAGAACCAAAGATGCTGCAAGGAAAGGCTGATTGCACTCATGAATTAAGTGACTATCACAAAGTATGRAGATACTCGCTGAGTAAAGAGAGAGAAATATCAAGACCATTGCAGCAATAAGCTATCCATAGGGAAGGTGAACCTCCCTGGGCTGTGACTTTGATCCCAACAATTACGTCTCTTCAAGCGAGGCATACTCTGATGAGCTGGGGTCTTTTGCAATATTTTGTCTCATTGCTCCTCCTGCGAGGTTTAAGATCTGATTTATATGTTGCAAAACTAAATAAAAATTCTGAAATTGTTTTACAGAAACAAACGTGTTTTATATATGCAATATCAGGAAAAAATTGGAACTCTTAACAAATTAAGTCGCAAAATGGGACAGCAGACCTAACATGCCACCACAATTCACTCAGATCAAAGAAAGTTGGTTAATCACCTCATTAGCAATGACTTTTAGTAACTGTTTTGTTCCCTAGAGAGAGGCAAGTTGCTAGAAATAAATGAAAAAAGCTAACCAAAGAAAGATTATTTTTAAATAGCTCATCATAATATTTCTTTATTTATTGGCCTATTATAGTATAGTATATACTATAGTATATACTATATAATAGTATAACTATTTCAACACCCTTGCTACAAGAATATTTTCGGCTATGATTACATATTGATATTCAACCAATATAATGTAATGTTACTGCTAATACTTTCTTGTTTTGCCCTTTCTTTCACATCTCAAAGACCTCAACAAAATATTTGCACACGATTCCCACTGAAATTTAGAATTAAGAATAGTGATCCTTCTATGCAACATAAAATGTTATTTTATATAAAGTATGAAATACAATACAGAAAAACTTATGCTTAAAAATAATATTCRTTACAACCAGGAACCTTTAATAATTACAATATAGTTTAGTGGAAGAAAAAATACAATGATTAAAGAAGCAAGTACAATATTTCAGCAGTAGCCCCTTACAGGACACSTAATAGGAAAATAATAACAATTCTATATACTTCTTCTTGCCTTTTCCAAAAAAAGTTATTCATTATCATAAGACAGACTTGACTTACCTCCTCTTTTCCTAATGCTATCAGTACATCTGGATTGGTAGAAATTACTGGGGAGGAAAAAAAAAATTGCATTGCATAACAGACTTGTTCATATTGAAAAACAGGATGGCTGCAAACTTATGCAACTCCTAAAAACTAATTTGATTATCAGAAGCAGTGTAAACATATTTCATGGTGTTGTGTTCATGGCAACTCTACTGTCACTATGCAAGAAAATTAATTAGATTGAAACTACTGAGCTACGATTTCTGGTTTATTTTTTGTATGTCAGCTAGCTCAGGTACACAGCACTGAAATATAAACTGCAGCCATATTTTATGTTTAGCAAGATATACCAGCCCAATTTTTTCAGTGGAAAGGATTCTACCAACATTATCATTGGGAGAGGGCCGGGGGAAAACATCAACTACAATAAAAAACACACACACCATAAAAACAGGCTCATCAAATGATTACAGAACACTGAGAAGAGTAAGTATTATTATAATATCACTTTTCATTGTGGCCTAAGGTAAAGCAATTTTTCCATGGCATATCCACACCATTCCATAGTATTATTAAAACTTATTTGATCAGAAAACATGGAAACATTTTCTACAGTTCACGTGCCAACATTTTGCAAATATTTTCAAATGTATTTTTCACAGAATTTCACAAAACTGCAGTCTAGGTAAGATTAGAATGGACCTCTGGAGATCACCTAGTCCAAAACAAATCTGCTCAAAGCAGAGTGCTCTGGAGTAGACTGCTAAGGATCATGTCCAGTTAGATTTTGACTGTCTCCATGGGTGGAAATTCAACAACCTCTCTGGACTAATTGTTTGTTTGTGTTTGACCACCCTCAGAGTAAAAAAGTTCTCAAGTTTGAAAGGAATTTTCTGTATTTCAATTTTTGTCTATGGCTTCTTCTCCTACCACTGAAAAGACTCTGCCTCTGTCTTCCTAGCACTTTCCCATCAGGTATTTACGCAGTTTGATCAAATCCTCTTCTGAACCTTCTATGCCAAAGAATCCACACTTATTAAGTCCCTGCTCATTGAATAGATTCTCTAGCCACTTAACCAACTTCCTGGTCCTTCACTGGATTTGCTTTTGCACACCCATGTTCTGCCTGTAGCGGGGAGCCCAAAACTGGACACATCAGTCCAGATGTGTCTCATCAGTGATATCGTCTCCCTTGACCTGCTGCAGATGCTCTTCCTAATACAGCCCAAGGCTTCTGTTGACCTTTTTACCTAAGGCTTCCCTTATAACAAAAATACATTACATATTACAAAGAGGTAAATGTAACGTACCCAGAAGATAGTTGGTTTTGATTGCATGTGGATGATTTGTTTTTAAAAGATAGAGATCAAGTGAACATCTTGGGTTTCAGTACTCTAGCGCTCTCCACTGCTCAAAAAGTATTGTAAAAACCAGATTCAACCAATTACCATCCTTACTATTCCCAAGAACAACTACACATTATAAGACAAAAGACATAGTTGAGCTACTGCTGGAAAACAGCAGTACTTCAGAAAAAATACTGTACTGCTTAAGCATGTGGTGTATTTCTGCGGAATGCTTCCTGCAGGACGTTGCTCATGGACTTCCTGAACAAGAAGTGAATTGTTGTAGACAATAGACTTCAATAGACTCCAATCATTTCTCAACTAATTTTGAAATCAATGCCAAATTTTCATAAATGTATGACTTCAGAAAAAAATGAAGCATTTGAATATCTCTAGTTAAGATAATGAAAGCTATAACGGATTTAAATTTTAACATCATGGGGCATTTTTATCCAAGTTTGGGCTTCAAACATCTAATCTTAACAAAAACAATTGGTGATGAAAACTTTCCTTTTAGCAAAAAGGAAAATCTCTAAACTTCACATTAAYTATTAAATATTTCTGAAAAACAATAAAAGTACTATTTTTGATAAAGTAGTTTTATGGCAGTTTTAAATCTCTACAAACTTTTAGAAACCTTGAATTAAAGGTTTTAACAGGAAAAAAGTGTTTGTTCAAAGATGAAAAATGGTGAAACTTGAACTCAAAAAGTATTATCACATGTCAGAGCAAAACCTCTTTTAKTTATAATATATATCTAATATTTAATTACAATGTTTGAGTCTTCTTAAATCACCTTGTGTTTAAGCACTATGTGAGGTAGTGTTTGGTGCAATTGTTAGAGCAAGATTTCTTTAATGATATTGATATCCTATATCAGCTAGATCAAATTAATTGACTTTTATTTAAACTAACTAGAGTTATTCTTAACACACTGTAACACTGGTGTCGATGCAGCCTTTCCAGTTGCTAGAATCTCAGAACCAGAGCTGATGCTTTCACCAAGACTTAAGCGAAGAGCCAATGCAAATTATACTGAGGAAGTATAAGTACATTTATGGCAGCCACAGCTGCAGTGTACGCAGGCTGCTGTATCTACTATCACTTAAAGCTTTTGTAGTTACACTTTCATTACACATACATTCATTACACTTGCAAATTTAAATAGCAAAAAGCAAATAAATGTCACAAAAAATATCTTACTGATGCGTAGTACAATTACTAGGCAAAATAATACCAGATGTTGAGAATACAAGAGCCACTACTACACATATCTTTACACAGAAACTCCTCCTTGTTAAAATAAGAGGAATTTGGCAGAATATTGATATTTTGTGAAGGAAAACAGAAGTTAAACAGAGACCACAGCTGTTTTATAAAGTTCTTTAAAAAACGGTTGTTACCACTTTTTTATACTGCAAAGTAAAAGTTAAATCCTGTTTTTAAGAGCCAAATGCTTGATAAAAAGGTTTTTTAGCTGATCTGGCAGTTCCAGAGCTACATAAATAGTATCAAAAATTGAGAAAGGACAAGAGAGGAAAGTAAAAATAAATAATATTTGCATTGTGGATTTAAGCCCATTTGCCAAGATTGTGCCCAGTGATATTTAGAACTGCCAAGTTATAACCTCTGAAAACAATGTTTAAAATGGAAATGCTGACAGACCCTCATTTACAAGAATTGTACTATTACTAAAACCAGAATCCAAAGTAGCAAGACAGCCTGACATTCATATCCTAAGTAAATTTCATGAAACTAATATTTTTACTATTTCTATTTATATTCAGACAGTTTTCAGTTAAGTAACCCCTTCTTCAAAACAAACAATAGGTAAAAAAAGGCCAAGATGTAAAGCCAACACAGAAAATGTAAGCCCAGCAGACTCCATTTTCATATAGCCACTGTAATTTCTTGAAGGCACCTTGTTTTCCTTCCCTCAGAAAAGAAGCCAAAAAAAGGAACTTACAAAGGTAAAACTGACTGCAAAATGATAAATTGTTCATATCATACTATGCACAGATCATTTATCCAGCATAAAATTAAGATTTCTAATAATAAATCTTATTACCTGAGAAGAAATCTGAATGCCAAGCAACTCAGCAAGCCAATAAAAATGGGTATGCCCCAAGAATATTTTAAGCAAATAGTTTAAAGTTTAAAAGATTACATATTTTATTCAACATCTGAAGTTATTTTACTCAGATAAAAACTGTAAGTGCTTTTGATTCATCTGAAGCTTTGTAAGTTAGCAGCTTATTCAGAAACACAAGTCAAACAGTATTTTCAATTTCATACTTTTGGTCAACATCCCTCTAAGAAGAATTTGAGGCTGACCACTGGCTAACAGAGCATGTGAACCATGAAAGCAGAGATTTATTTCAATAAAGCAGCAATACCTATTTCTAAGAAAGGAGAAATATTTACATTTTTCTCAACTCCTATTATTTGATTATACGATATGCAGCACATACATAAGCTTTGACAGAAGCTGGAGAAGCAGCTTTTTAACATTCCTCTAAGAATGCATTCCAAATTGGCCGAGTTAAGAAATACTGGAAATCTCAATTTGCTGCCTATGTTACATTCCTATCACTTTGGAAATGCTAAAAAGGACAAGACTCTGGCACAAAAACATCCTGCTTGGTCAATGTATGGATACACATATAATAGACTCATACTAATAAATTTTACCATGTTGAAAGATGCCAAAGGGTCCTTGGCAGTAGACATAGAACTGAATGTTAGAAGAAAACTAATGATAGTTCAGTGTAAAGTGATTTACGAGTTTTCAAATGGAACACCTGAAAGACCACATTATGTGTATTTCAATTCTGAATGTTTTTATTTTCACTGTGTCTGGCCAAATCAGTCATGCAATGGAGGAAGGCCAGTTAGCGCTGACGCCTTAGAAGCAAAAGATACCTTAGAAGGCATCTTTAAGAGCTGAGCTATTTTTGTTTTGACTGATGAGGATTGACAACCATAAAAGAATTGTCATTTGTCTCAGTGGCATGTGCTTCTCAAGATGAAGAAGCCATCTGAATTCCTTTGTGGTTAAAATATGCTATATCTTTTATAAGTTTTTCTTGACTTGGAATCTCCAGACCCCATTAAATTCAAGCTAGACATTTTATTACACTTAGTGGATTTACCAATAAGGTTTACTTGAAAGTTTCAGCTAGTACCTCATTAGTAGCCCTTGAAAGAAATAAAAGAAATAAAAGTACACTGGACTCTTACGGACAATAAAAAGACAGTACTTTCCAATGTAGTCCTATCCTAAAAAGAAGGTACACAGAAAAGATGAACAAGAAAAAACACAGAAAAGGCAAACCTGAAGAAACAACACTATGATGCACTTCTGTGATTTAGGATAAAAAGTTTTTGAGGAATTGTTAACATCTATTTTTTCCTTTAACTGATTGATAAATGATATGAATTATGAAGTTATTTGTCCAGAATCATAGGATTAAGTCATAGGAGAATTCACTTTGAGGACTGCAGTGCTGAAAGAATATAGCATAACAAGAAGAAAGGAACATAATCTACTAGACAGAAGTATTTAATTTTGTTTTTACTTACTGCACAATAATAAGAATAAAGATTAAATATATGTTCAGTGTAAGACACCTAGATGGAACACACTTTGTAAATGTAAAGAATACTCAAACTTTTAGGTCTGTTTAGCCAAGAGAAGAGAAGACTGAGAGGGGATCTAATTGATATGTACAAGTACATGAGGAATGACTGCAGGGAGGAAGGGACCATACTCTTCTTGGTAGTGGCCAGTGACAGGAAAAGGAGCAACAGATACAAACTGAAACACAGGAAGTTCCACGTTCATGTGAGGAAGAACTTCTTTCCTGTGAGAGTGACAGAGCCCTGGAATAGGCTGCCCAGAGAGGTTGTGGAGTCTCCTTCTCTGGACATCTTCCAAAGCCACCTGGATGCCATCCTGTACCATGTGCTCTAGGAGTCCCTGCTGGAGCTGGGGGTTGGACTAGAGGATCTCTAGAGGTCCCTTCCAACATTAACCGTTCTGTGATTCCATGATAGTGAAAAAAACAACGAAAAAAAGAATACTTACTTTCAGGGTTTCTTTTCTGCCACTGATTATACTCTGCTGTTAAAGCTTTCACTCGCATCATTAACAAAGAAAGCTGCATAACAAGAAAAAAAAAAAAAAACACCCTTTGAAGTATGCTGAGTTGCATCAGCATTCAATGAGACAGAACGGCATAAAAAAATCATTTATTAGCCTTATATTGCAAAGAGCAAAAGAACATCTAATTCCAAAACACCATGTAATCCTTCAAGAATTCATAAATACTATTTTTTTCCTTTTTACCTCACAAAAGGGGATAAATCAGAAGCCTTCACAGTTGAAATTTTTTTCTGCTTCATTTCCTCTACAATATCAGGCAATTGCAATTGAAGATGAGCTACTAAGTGCAGTGACAATACTTGACATTCCTGTGTAATTTTGTAAACGATTTAGTCAAATAGAGTGAATCTACTCTATCAGTTGCAGTACCGCCACATAAGATGGAATTTTATAAAACCTAGGGATTTTACCTAACAACCTAAATGTTTAATTATTTATACACTTTTTATTCCAGGGTACACATATAACTTCTATTTTGTGTGTTCATATTTAGAATTTACACACAATTACAGAATGAGACAACATTGCCTTTTTGTGTGTTCTCAAAAGTCTGAGGGATCCAGGAATTCAAATTTATGTGGTCAGTGCCGCCCAATTMATTTCTAATTCAAGCATAGTTTCCTAATGATATCTACCAATAGGGGAAAAACAGTACAGACATCTCCAAGAAAGAAGTTTTAAAGTTATAGATACTTATAAACAGTTTCAGAAATTATACATACACTGACTAGAAATTACTCCAAATGGCTATTAGAAGTTAGATGCACCTGCACTTTGCTGTCAGTGCCATTTATTTACCAGGCTTCATGGCCAGACTTCAAGTAAACTTTTTGCCGTGTGTAAAAACAACTTTTTGGCATTTGCTGGACAACCACATATTTTAGAATAAATCAAAGTTAATAACATTAAAGCTGACTGCTTTAGAGATTAAATAAAGATAATTTAATTCACTTCTTTTGAAAACTCATCTGTTCCTTACAGAAGATTTTGCAGAGAGTAAGAAGAAAACATTGTCTTACCTTGGCATCTGATTCTGGCAGCGTTTCTGTTCCTAGAAGTGTTAGTTTGCTTTGACACTTGGTAGGAAACAAACAAAGCAAAACAGAAAACATGTTTACTTTCTCCTTTTGTACGAAAGAGATATAAAGTTTAAAAATTGTTTACTATGCAGGGAGAGAGGGGATAGGAAGGTAGGTGTTAGGAGAAATTGCTTTTGATCCCCAAGACTGATTCAAAACAGCCAAATCATATTTTGAAATTATACTATAGTAAAAAGATGGAACTTGTTGAAAAGTAGAAAAGTAGCAGCTAACGAGGCAAGGAGGAGAAGCAACTTATGGTGGAAAGTTTTACAAGAAGACAGACACTGAACTGAAGAACATAAGGAAACTGGGAGGAGACAAGATTCACGGATATGGAATAGGACTGTTTGAGGCTTTTGTGAATGAGTTAGAAAGTTTTGAAGATTTTCAATTAAATTGAAACTACTAAACATTTTAACTTCCCTTTTATCTGAAAATGTGGAAGGAAGACTAACTTCTCTAAGAAGAAAGAAACAAAGGAGGGAAGGAGGGAAACAAACTCTTTAGGTAAAAAAAATTCTATTGGAATCTTATAAATATACTTCATAAATCCAGATGCAGAATTCCCATAGACTATATTAGAAGACCTATTTTTTTTTATGTGTGCACATGTGTGCAGACACATGCAGACATACGTAGTGTGTACGCAATATAAAGTAAGGCTATACGATACATATACGTACTTACCAAAYAGGAATATATATATTCCTTATTTTTACATATGTATATGGATGTGTGTATTCCTATGCTATATTTTCTGCCTCAAGGTTAGGATGTGTGGTACAAATTTCTTAATAACACAACTGTTCAGATTACCTACATTTTATCTGTTTTCGGAAAACTTTATATATATTTATATATATATGAGGCCTTCATTCTCTGTAATATTTTGCTTTAATCTACTTCAAGATTTGACCATTTAAATTCTGTTATTTCTTATATTTTTAATGCCTTGTATCTACAGTGCAGAACTCAAGCAAGTATAGTGGAAAGCTCAACATAAAATAGAATTGTAGCAAGTAAGGCTCTCAAAACATAATTTAAAACATGTGTTTTCATCAGATTCAGAGTAATCTCATGAATGCATACTATTGTCTCACAGTTAATATTCACAAGGATTTTGCTTTATTTAAAAAGTTTAAATAAAAAAATCTCCAATGTGGTACTACAAACATATGTCAACACATACAGATTTTACCCTTGAGGACCTGACCGTTGGTTTGTGTGGGTATACGCAAATAGCATCACCCTTCCCAGCCTCTTCCCATTCTTCTCCCCTGTCTCTCATTTGTTTAAGGCCATATTTATTTGTGGGCAGCAGTTGACTTCCATTTTGCATGAAGCTAAAGACAAGGAGATTCTCAATCTTAGTTCACTGGTACTACCACAGCACTAACAACAATTGTTTATATTTTCTGTAGCTTTGGTGTATGCTCCCTGTTAACTTAAGATCCAATGAAATCTTAATATTAGCACACTGTAAATAAAGACTGACATTGCAAAGCTGCCTTCACCCTGCAAGCATTTCTACCTCTGTTCTTTAAAGTTCTGTTTTTCTTCTCTGTTGCTGTGGGGTGTGAGGATTTCAGGAAACGGGGGCCACAGACAAGTACAATGAGGAAGCTAGGAATGGAGGAAAATGAAACACACAACACAGAGAAAAATTTACTACAACTCTAATCTACTACACGTAATTGCTACACCTCTTCCATCTGCTTCCAAATACTCTCACATTCATCCAAGAGTTCTTCCTTGGCATCCATATGAGACATTGATTCATTGACAATTTCTGTAGGTGAAGGCTGGTGGTCTGCCATTTGTTCTGGTAATCTTTCAGCCTATTGTCAAAGAAATAGAACTGTTACCGCAAAGATTTACAATACTTCTAAACAAGATACTAAATCATACCTACTACTAAGTCAAATACCAAACAAACCCTTTGAATACATGAAGTTTTTGGTTAACTCTTCTGTAATTCTAGACAGCATCCAAACATTCAATAAAATCATATAATCATATTACTGAAGTCAAAAAGTCAAATTTTAAATAGTCTTTCCCCCACCCCACCTCAACTGAATCACAATCTTATGTTTAAGACTGCTGTGGATGATCTGCACTTATATGTGTTTTGTTGTTGTTGTCATTTTTGGATAATTTTCTTAAAGAAACAATGAAAAGTTAATACACATCTACAAAAATATATTCTTCTTCCACATACCTGCAAAACTTCTACCTAGTTACTTTTCTCTGCTCTCCAATAAATGTCAAAAAGAACTTAAATTCAAATGTCTGCAAGGTCAATTAAAAAAAAAAAAGAACCAACAGAACCTGAATGACAAGCATGCTATTGAGTGAAGATAGGCACTAGTCTGGAGAGTTGGGGGGTGGGGGAAAAAAACATCACTGATAAAATGTATAAGTTTGAGGGGCTGCTGAGTCACATAAAAACAAACACATTTAGAAACAAAGGTAAAATAATCAATAGGAATTTCCTATGTATAAGAGATTCGGAAAGCCTTTAGGAATACTTAAACATATCACCAAAATTCTCAAATAGCTGAGATGAAAAGAGGATAAAGATCTAATGAAGAAATAAATGACARTTTTGCCATTTTGATGATGCAGAAATCCCAAGTCAACAATTTGTTCTTTCTCAGGACAACAACAACAACAAAAGTGTCTAGAAAGATATATGAACAAATACATATGAACAAAGAAACACTTGAATTCCAGAGTTAAAATGTGCTGCTGCAGAGTGGTTAACAAAAAAGTAATAATGTATCTTAGCAAGCATTCCAGGGAATTGAGAGGTAGCAATATTCTAATAAGTCTTCCTGRCAAATTTGTTGCATCAATAATTAAAAACAGAACACCAAGAAAAAAATCTGGATGCTATGATCTGATAAGGTCTAACGAGAACAGTTTTTGCAAAGGAAAAATCATTATCTTTCTAGGAGCCTTGGAATGAGTCCACGACACGAAAGAGAACCAGCTCACGTAATTTATCAAGACTCTGAAACGCCTCCAGCAAAGTCCCCCACAAAAGGCTAACAAAAGCCAGGCATGCTTGAGGTAAGATGCAAACTTGTGTTTTAGAGCAAAAACTGGAAAGGAGGCAAAAAAACATGGATAACGTGTGACTAGACAATTTTCTTTCCCACCGAAAGCTAGAGGGAGTCCTGAGTCAAGCAGTTAGCTTGGATTTAGTCACCCTGCAGCTGAGCAAGCCCGAGGAGACTGAAATAGAGATGCAGAGAGACGTTTGGGAGGGAGAGAGCTCCTGCTCCCCTTCTTCCCTCCCGTGTGATTTCTTTCACCTCATAAAAGCACCAAACATATATATTCCTTCTTGCTCTCTCTCTCTTAGGGGTATATAACTGGCTAAAGATATTGATCCGTCCCCCTACAAATTCTCCTTATAACATTTTTTTTCATAACTTCAGAAACTTCATGACTTGAGAAAAAGCCATTTTGTTTCACACTTTCAGACTTTCTAGAAAGCTCTCAACTTTCTCTCATGAATAAGGACCACTAGCATTACAAAGTACGTCAATGACGAATATTTAATTTGCCAGAGCTGGGATAGACCACGCCAGAGAGAGCTCTAATCGACTTCTCAACGGAACAGGCAAACTTCAGGCAAGCCACGTTTAAATTACGTTCAAATTCAGCACAGAACACGATGGGGGAAAGCCAGAGACGAGCAAGGAGAGCAAGGGTAGGCCTGAGAAGAGAAATGTTAGGGGRAAAAAGAAGGATAAAGACGGGGACGGGAGCCCCCAGCCCCCCGTTACCATGGCAGCTCCGCACRGCGCGGCCAGGCCCGGTCGCGTCCAAACCTGCGCGCGCTGCGCGCTCACTGGCTGCACCGCGCCGCCGCCAGGAGACGTCACTGCCGGGCGCCACGCAGGGAGCGCGGGTAGGTGAYTGGYGTCGCGGAGAAGTGACGCYCAGCAGCATGGAGACGGCGGAGGAGCYGGAGCGCAAGCGGAAGCAGCGCGATGCGGCGGGAGCGGGCGGGGACGATGAGGCCGGGCCTGAGGCGGAGGCCGAGGCCGAAGGGGAGGAYGAGGAGCGCTGGGTCGGGCCGCTGCCCGGGGAGGCAGCGCAGGCCAAGAAGCGGAGAGGTAACGGAGGGCGCAGGGCCCTGGGCCGCCCCTTCGGGTTGTGCTGCCGCCGAGCGGGGCCCTGTGGCAAGGCCGGCCCCCAGATAGGCGGGAGGAAGCGCGTGGTCCGTGTTTGACACGTAACGAGCAYTTGGCAGGTCAGGAAAGCGAGTCCCGCCGTGGGGTGCGGTGAGATGTGGCCTGAGCTCAGCCGTGCCTGCCCGCGCTGCCTGGAGGCGCCTCCGTGTCACTGCTGAGCGCGGGGAGCGGGGCCGCAGCGCGAACCTGCCGATGTAACGGGCGGGTGCCAGAGCTTGGGGTTCGGGTTGGGGTTGTAATTCCTGAATGGAATGTGGATCTCATAACAATGACCTCGTTCGGTCTGAGGAGGAGGAGAGGGGAAAAAAATGTTGAGGATCCCCTTYCTCACATTAACTTAAAGGTTCTTGGGGTGACATGTCAGACATGTCAGAGTGTACGTATAGTGGAAAACTGAGCCATGAGGTAGTCAGTGATCTGAGTAAAAGTGCTGTTAAAGTACTATTAAAAACATCCTTTGACAAGAGGGGACATAATATTTCCAGATTATTCTGTGAAAGGTTTGCTTTAAATAAGTAGTGAACTTAAATATTTCCTAGGTCAAAAGATCTGTATCTTCTAACAACTTTATTAAAGAGGAAGCGGTTGTATCAGTAATAAGCTTTATGTATTCATGTTTTTAAGATGCTTTCTGCACAGTCAGAAAGCCAGGACAGGGGTCGCTTTAGAAGCGGGCCTCTTCGTGGTTGAACTCAGAGTTGGGCGGCTGTCGTGTGACATTAGCCTACAGTGTCATCCATCTGAGCATCAAACCAGTGTTATGTTAGCACAGAATTCTAGTGCTGGTTCTGGGATAATCAATGGAGAAAGGAAGCTAGGTGCATCTTATGAACACAAAATTTTCTGATTTTTCTTTTTATTCTGTTCAGTCCTTGAATTTGAACATGTCTATCTTGAAAATCTTCCAAGTGCTTCAATGTATGAACGCAGTTACATGCACAGAGATGTCATTACCCATGTAGCATGTTCTAAGTAAGTCTCTTATTTTTCATAGTATACTGTTGTCTGTAATATGTTCTTGTGTATGAGGGGAAGTTTTCACTGATGAAATGTAATAATGGAAAGTTATTGTGTTCCGAGGTGGTATTTTACGTTTTTCAAAATTAAATCTAAAAGAAGGGGCCTACAAGAAGGTGACTAAATAGATTAAAATGTGTTTTGAAAATCTTTATTGCAGTAAACCACGGTAAACCATGATTGAGCAGAACTGCACCAATTGAAGAAATACCTTTTTTCTTGTACCTTTAAGAGATATATTTTTAGTAAACTACTGTTAAGCCAAACCTAAAAAATAGCAAATTAATACAAAAATGTATCTAAAATATAAACATATTAAAATCGGTATTTCTTAAATTCAAGCTATTGACCTTTTATGGATTAGCTGAGAGTGTCTTAAAATATATGTTAGCTTTTTCAGGATTGACAGTGCCTATTTAGACAGCTATCACAGTAATTTGTTCAAAGTTACTTTTCTTCACAGAGTTAATTGTACTGTCTTACTGC
Organism: Eudromia elegans; assembly: GCA_003342815.1. NCBI lineage: Eukaryota > Metazoa > Chordata > Aves > Tinamiformes > Tinamidae > Eudromia > Eudromia elegans. Next base: position 419,460 of record PTEX01000286.1, read on the forward strand.
AAATTACTGCCCAACAGCAGTGTGGAATTGCATTATATGTGATTTTTCTTTTATTTTCTTTTCTTTTGCACTTGCAGGACAGATTTTATCATAACAGCCAGTCATGATGGGCATGTAAAGTTCTGGAAAAAAATAGAAGAAGGGATTGAGTTTGTTAAGCATTTTCGTAGCCATCTAGGTGAGAAATTACCTTTTAATTTATAAATGAATGTTTCCCCTCCCCCTTTTTTTTTTCTTGTAGTGTTTTGAACAGTCAGCACGGTATGTATTGCAGTCARTGATAAAGTGATATCCATGTAGGTTCCTTCCTTCTCTTGTCCTGTCCTATCCTGCTCCAAACTGCAAGAGGGATGGGGTGGAACCAAAACTTGATGAGTCTCTTTGTCTGGATCCTGTACATCCTTGCATTACTTTGTCTTCTACGTTTGGGAAGAATGTCCAGTATACAGGGAGAGTTTCTATTTAGAAATGAGTGAACAGGGTGCATACAGTCCAAAGATTAATTGAACTTTACTTATCTGCCTCTAAACAATGATAAAATACAAAGTTGTTTTTTTTTTTTTTTTTTTTTAAAAGTGTAGGTCTTCTAATTTTAAAAATGGTAAAGAAACATCCCAGAAGCATCTGTAGACTTCTGCGTATTTTCGATTAGTGTCTCTGTCTCCATTTTCAGTGGGATATTGAAATGAAGAGTAACTCAGTGTCTTAATATATACTAACTTTCCCTTGTAGGGGTTATTGAGAGCATTGCTGTTAGCTCAGAGGGGGCTTTATTCTGTTCAGTTGGAGATGACAAAGCAATGAAGGTGTTTGATGTGGTCAACTTTGATATGATCAACATGCTTAAGCTTGGGTAAGTGACTTGGTCCTTGAAAGAAAAATTTTAGAAATTATAAAATATTTGGGGTTATTTTGAATAACAGATAGGTAAATTATAGTTTTTAATAAAGTGTGGGGGGGTTTTTTCCATTTTTTTTTTTTTTTTTCTGGTCAGATTTTGCTAGGTTGCCTTTTTCAAAATATCTCCCCTGGCTTGGAGATTGCCAGGTTTAACAGAGAAATATAGGATGTTGTACCCTTCTTAAGAGCAGTAAGTGCTTATGCCTTCCATCTGGGACAAATAGCTACAAAGATTTGGTAGGCAGAGTTAGGATCGTGTGTTGTTGTTCCCTCCCCTTGCCCCCTTCTTTTTGGTACTGGGTTTAAAAATCATAGCCAACTAATAGTTGCAGTATAGCAGAAGCTGTTGGAGAGTATGTGCTGTCCTCTTTCTTGATTTAGGGATAGCATTTTTATTCTTCAGAAAGAACATTGTCATCTTCCTTAGTGTTGCTATTATAGATTTTTTTTTTTTGTAATTATACAGTGTGTAGATGAGGAACTTGGACGAAATAGAAATGAATATTATTGGAATTATATCAGTAACAGGGGAAATAAACTCACATTTTTACAAGAGTGAATTTGGAAAATGGGAGAATCAAGAATGCTATACTAAGAATAGCAGAAAAAAAAGATATTTCCACAGTCTTTTTGAAATCCAAAAATATTTATTCCTCATTGTCTACTACTTGTTGGTTAATTTTGAAATTGAATAAAAGTATAAACTCAAAAATATTCAGAATTGTCATAGCTCTGTGAACTAAAATTAGTGGTAAAACTTTTAGTGCTCTGAAAGATGCCAAAAAAAAAAAAAAAAAAAAAAAAAAAAAAAAAAAAACAAAAACGGAATGCTTTTCAGAATTCCTATATAAATGCTTATATTAGCTTCTTTGCTTGGGTAACGTTAGTAGTAATTCTAGATAATGTGTTCATCCCATAAGAATGGATTCTCTCTCTTCTGTCTGTGGTGGCAGGAGAAGAAATATCGTTGGCCTTAATCTTTAGCTTTTGCTAATGTTTTGTGCTTAACAGTTGTGTATTACTAATGCAAGATTACAGGATATTTTTAAATAAAGGACATGATATATGTGTTCTTATTTCTACTGTATTATTAAAAAGAAATCCCTTAAATTGACACTGAGCACTCGGGGGAAAAAGGAGCTGAAAAGCATACAGCTGTAATACAAATGTTTTAAATACCCTTCTTTAAGTCTATTTACTTTGTAGGTTTATAGTCTGCATTACTGTTTATTGAGCAAACAGTTTATGTCAGCGTGCCTGAAGAATTTTTCATGGCCATTTACTCACGTTTCCTGTGGTCAGTCCCATGCGAGCCTCTCAATCCGCATCATCTGGCATTGTCCGCTTGGATGCGCGTGTGTCACTATGTTTTGTGTTTGATGAGGTCCGCCTCAAATTCTTTGGATACTYTCAGTTTGACTTTAACATTACAGTGTGGAGTTATCTGCAAATCCCCATGCTTTGGGTTTCTCTTGGGGATCTGGAAAAGGGCTAGTTTATTTAGAATTGGGTAACAGCACACAGAACATTGGGGTATCACACTGCACTTGTTTTGCCTCCTGTCCCTATAGTGAGCCTAATTAAAAGTTCTGGTTTTGTTACTGCAACCACCCCTTTTCCAAAGAAAACCTCAAATTGTCCTTTCTTCTGAGAATTTTTGCCAGATTAGTATCTGTCAGTTCTTAGTGTTTGTTCTGTGAAAGGATGCTAAACAAGAGTTTCAGATGGAGTTTGTGTCTTGCCTTTATGGTCTGTCATGTAGTTTTGATTCTCAGAATCTTTGCTTAGAGACTCTTAAAAAAAAAAAACAAAACACTTTGACTATATTTCTGACTTATTTATAGCTTTTTTTTTTTTTTTTTTGCTAATAACAAATGCATTTATTCTTAAATTCATTCAGCACAGCTATAGCATGGTTGTCTTAGTATCACCGAATCTTTGTTTATAAGTGTTTTGATTAATATACCAAGCTGTATAAAGCTTACTGCTCAATCACTGATCCTGCTGGTGCTGTTATTTTGGATTTCCATCCCTTTTCTTCTTTTTCACCTGTGCTCTTATATAAACATCAACTCTCTGTCACAGCCTCTTTATGAAACGATGTGGGAACAAGAGAGGATGGCTAACCAATGCATCCACTGATTTGTGTTGCTTGGAAGAGTTTGGCTATAACACCAATCAATTTTAGCTGATATTAGATATTAGCAAGACTAGTAAGGTTCAAATCTGCTTCAGATCCATGATTTTAAGATGAGAGTGTAATTAATTTCTCACCTAAGTAAAACCAATCCTTCTTACTTCTCTTTACTTTTTTTTCTCTCCACTCTATGTTGCAGCTACTGCCCTGGCCAATGTGAATGGGTATATTGCCCTGGAGATGCAATCTCTTCTGTTGCCACATCCGAGAAGAGCACAGGAAAAATATTCATATATGATGGACGAGGAAATAATGAGCCACTCCATGTTTTTGATAAACTCCATACATCACCTCTTACTCAGATACGGTTGAACCCTGTGTTCAAAGTAGTAGTGTCTTCTGACAAATCTGGAATGATTGAGTACTGGACTGGTACTCCTCATGAATATAAATTTCCCAAGAATGTGAACTGGGAGTATAAAACGGACACTGATTTATATGAATTTGCTAAATGCAAGGCTTACCCATCCAGTATAAGTTTTTCACCTGACGGCAAGAAAATGGCCACTCTTGGGTCTGACAGAAAAGTTAGAATTTTCCGGTTCTTGACGGGGAAACTTATGAGAGTCTTTGATGAATCTCTGAGTGTGAGTTCAGTCTTGCTTCTTTTTCGGGAGGGGATTTTTATGTGTTTATTTCAACTCACCAACACATTCACCTACATTATCACCCGTTTCTGAAAATTAAGCTTCATTGCTAYGTTTTTCTTATAGAAGGGTTTTCCTGTTCTCTTCCTTGGTGTTTACATTGTTCTGATCAAAAACTAATTGTTACTAATTTAGATTAGCTGTATTGCAAAACTGAGTTCTTGATTTTTTTTCACTTATATTTTTGTATTGATAGGCTTCTGTTTATTAAATAACATCATAATAATGTAAAAAACCAAATTTGTGATCTTTTAATTTTATTAGATAGCTATGTATATTTTTTTCTTTGTTTGAGGTGTAAATACTAAAGTATGCCTGTTAGGCAATGCTCCCCTCTTCCCCGCCCCGCTCTTTTTTTTGTATTTTAATTCTTCAGGTCATTTTAAGATCTGATAAGTCTCATTTGGATTCTCTTATCTTCTAAGTATGTGTGTAGGTCCTTTGCTGGGTCCAAAGTTTAAAGTATGTTCATATTGTATGTATATATATATATATATATATATATTTTTTTTTTTTTTTTTAATGTAGATGTTTACCGAACTTCAGCAGATGAGACAGCAACTACCAGACATGGAGTTCGGGCGCCGCATGGCTGTTGAGCGTGAGCTGGAGAAAGTGGATGCAGTAAGATTGATTAACATAGTTTTTGATGAAACTGGACACTTCGTTCTCTATGGAACAATGTTAGGCATTAAGGTCATAAATGTAGAGACCAACAGGTAAGTTCCAGTGAGACATTACATGTTTGTTTCAAAGTCAATATTCATTCCAATTTCTAGAATGTTTAAAACTTGCAAGCTTGCTATGAATGTAGATGCTCCCCCTTCCCTGTTCCCCTTCCTTCCCCACCCCCCTTTTGTCTTTGGAGCCGTATATTAGACTGCAAATAAGACTTTCCCATATTTATGAAAGAGATATGGTTTAAAATAAAGAGAGGAGAAATATGTAAAGTATTTTGATACTAAAAATACGTAAATACATAACTAGATAGAGTAAGATAAAGTGAATGTGGATCAATGGAGTTGAGTTTTTACAGGGAAGGGAGATTGACTAGTAAATGGTGCAGCAAGTTCAAATAGAGAAGCACTGTAAATAGTCTGTAGAAAAAAAAAAAAAAAAACAGTAAAAGTCATATCGAGAAGGCTTTAGAAATCTTGATTCCAATTTCTTGTGATCAGAGAAGACTCTGGCCGGGCTAGGTCGTTACACTTTGTTACATCTTGTACTTTAGGTGCATTCGTATCTTGGGCAAACAAGAAAACATCAGGGTGATGCAGCTAGCTCTGTTCCAAGGAGTAGCAAAGAAACATCGTGCTGCAATCACTATAGAGATGAAGGCATCTGAAAACCCCGTTCTCCAGAACATCCAGCCGGATCCAACAGTAATCTGCACAGCTTTTAAAAAAAACAGGTTTTATATGGTGTGTGTGGTTTATGTCTGAATAACTCCATTCTTGTATTGATGCTTTCTCATACTGCATTACTTTTTGTGCCTTTCCAGTGCTTTTCGTATTGAACATTTGCAAATGCAACTTTTCCAGAGGCATCGCCTTAAATTACAACTATATTCTATAATTTTTAGCTTGAAACGACTAAAAATTGACTCTTTAGTCTCTAATTTTGTTTTCACTATGTTACTCAAGCCCTTAGGTTTTTTTTCATGTCTTTGGCTGTCTAAATTATAGCTCTTGTAGAAGAGCAGAGGCTTTTGGTGTGTTTTAACAATCTCATATAGCAACATCGAAAAATCCTTACCAGATCTTACACCAATTAAGAAAAATAATTAACCATATGTGTAAAATATAAAAACATCAAATAATTAAACTCAGATAAGCATCAGGACTGCATAGCACTGACGTGCCATACACGCAGATAACAAAATCTTGTAGTCTTACTCTGTTTCACAGTTTAGATTTTGGGTGAGATGCAGTGAAAAAGCAAGATGGCCAAGCACTTTTGGAGTTGTTTATGGTTAACCTAGGAGGTAATTACAGTGGAGGCTAGAAGTCCAGCTGTCCACTGCCTTATTTGTGCTTGAATTGTGGTTTAGGTTACAGTGCAGGATTGCGTGCTCCCAAAACTTCAGTGTTTCTTTGTGATGAAGCCAAAGCCCTGCTAGTTCAGTTTGGACATAGTGGGACACATCGGTATGTGCCACCTCTTTCTAAAACACAGTTCTGAACTAGAAGGCGTGGAAGTATTAGAAAAAGTTACTTGGATTTACAAAGAGTTTTGCTGGAATTTGTGACTCTGGAGTGCTGATCATGCACTTAAGCCAGAATCCACAGATCCTTGAACTACACCTCAAATCTATCCGAGTGTGTAGCAGGCTGAATAATCACACTGATMTCTTATGTGCATAGCACTGTGTAAGATAAATAAAATGACCACTAGCCTTCTGGGTTTTTGTTCTTCAGTTTACTAAGCGTGAACCGGAAGATACCAAGAGTGCAGATTCTGACAGAGATGTATTTAATGAGAAACCTTCTAAAGAAGAGGTCATGGCAGCCACTCAGGCAGAAGGTCCCAAGAGAGTTTCTGACAGTGCTATTATCCACACAAGCATGGGAGACATTCACACCAAGCTTTTTCCCGTCGAGTATGTTTTGGTATTTTTATGTTCCTCTGTTCCTTCTTTCCCTTTGTGTTTTCCAGTATTGGAATCCAAGAGACACATGCCAAGCTAGGAATGGCTGTCTTCCCCCCCTCTTCTTTTTCTCTGGCCTTGTTTTCTCAGTTTCCTAATACAGCAGACTACCTAAGTATGACAATAACTAGGGTACAAATTGGTCTAAGCAACAGTGAGGGGGCACTAATTCACAATTTATTGGCTGTGTTGCCCATTATTTGCTTTTTTCTATTTACTTTGGATTGAATTATTTCAACTGTATTTGCAGATCTTCAGGCTGAAAGACAACTATGTGCCTAAAGCTTACGGTGATAACTGGAGGGTGGGTAGAAAAGAGATTAGAGTTAGTGCCCTGCTAAAGGACTTAGTACTACAGGGTCTCAGTCTCAACCGAAATCTGTAGAGTCTTGCCATAATGCAATAAAATGCTTATTTATTTTATTTTCTATTGCATGATTTTAGGTGCCCCAAAACAGTGGAAAACTTCTGCGTGCACAGCAGAAATGGCTATTACAATGGACACATATTTCACCGTATTATCAAGGTAACTTGTAAAAAGTTAATTTTGTATTGGTTTACTTAATGGTCACAGAACTGATCCAAAAGTTATATTTTCATTTCCCTTTTGCACAGAAGATTTTTGAAACACTTGTAGCCTGGAGAGCTCTAGCACTTACTAAAGTTGTTTAATAGTTGTATTGCAACTGACAAAGTAGAAAAACACCTGAAACTTGAGAGAAAGATCAGTTTGGTAATCCTACCTTAACAAGGATTTTAGGTATTCTTCATCAAAAAGGATATTCATTGTAAGGCTACTTATTTTTGCCCCAACAGAGTTAGGTTGGTACAATTCAAGTGTTTGCTGCAGGTAGAGATGTTCAAGTTTCTGTTGCTCACTTGCAGAGATTACTGAGTAATCTTATTTTGGATGACTCTCAGATTCCCTTTAAAGAGATCCTGAAGGCTCTGTTCTTTATTCACTTCATTTTAGCACTCCTGTTTTGCTGACAAATATGAAGCAGTTTAGAGTTGTGGAGCATCTTATAGAATTTACCTGCCAGCAGAGTATTTTGCTCAATTACTCTTAAGGATGACACAGTAACATATTCAATTTCTGTGCAGGGTTTCATGATTCAGACAGGTGACCCCACAGGTACAGGAATGGGAGGTGAAAGTATTTGGGGAGGAGAATTTGAAGATGAGTTTCACTCAACATTACGACACGACCGACCTTATACACTCAGTATGGCTAATGCAGGACCAAATACTAATGGATCGCAGTTTTTTATAACGGTCGTGCCCACRGTAAGTAATATTAAAGCTTAACTTAAGGCCTGAGAGGTTAACTGTATAGTAAAAATAAATACAGCAAATCTTCTGATCAAAAAGGAAAATACTACTCTCCAAATAACCTTTGCTATTTTGAAAATAAGTGTTGTATGTGGAAATGTATGCTGCATTGGTTCTACTGAAACACTCCTTTACAAAAGGTATTTTTGTCATCCTAAGAGGCCTTTTGAAAATGTAAGGGTCATATCAAATTCTAGGTAGGGCTGACACTTTTACAGTTTCATATTACTGGAATACTTAACAGATTGGTTTAAACTGGAGAAAATCTTGGATATTGCTAAGATTGTGCCATGTTTTTGGGCATGGTACATTGAAACAGCACTTCTACAAGCTAAATTGGATAAAAATAAAAAGCTGTGAAATTCTACTGMATTGCTAGAGCTTGTTGTCTGTGGTACTTAAAACTCATCTTCTAAAAGATTTTTTAAATATCAATTAGTGTGCATGAAGTGCATCCTTTTATTGGTTTTTAGATGTTAAAACAGCAGTTTGCATGCCCTATTTAATGATATTTAGTTTAACAGCCTGCAACTATAAAAGATGTCTACACTTACTGTAGTGCAGTTTTGTCCTCATTTGTATTTCATGTACATCTTATTTTCTGTTTTAAATGATTCTTCTCCTCTGCCACCTTTAACAGCCTTGGCTAGACAACAAGCACAGTGTGTTTGGGCGGGTGACTAAAGGAATGGAAGTTGTTCAGAGAATCTCAAATGTCAAAGTCAATCCCAAAACCGACAAACCCTATGAGGACATCAGCATCATCAACATCACTGTGAAGTAAGACAGAAGTTGAAGGTTCCAGCTTAAGCAAAAACCTCAACGTTGTAGTACCCAAAAGGACTCAAAAAAAAAAAAGAGGCAGCATTTTGATAATTTGTGACTGTAAGAAAGCCTAGTCCCCTGCAGCCATCAGTTCTACTACTTTTTAGGTACCTAAATACCACAAGCCTCTATTTTTAATAATTTTGTATTTTAAAGTAAAGTCAAATGCATGTTTCTTACAATGTCTACTGTTGTTCTTGTATCTTTTCTCTGCAACATTGAAGGTAGGAACCCATATCGTGTTGCCTGAGTGCTTTTACTCAGTGCTTATATATTAACACCCTTTATTTGCATTTTTCAGATTTCACGTTTAATCCTTTTCCCATGAGTGAAATGTGTGACAAAGGGTAGTCAGCACTTGAGTTTCTATTTACTGAGTCATAGCTTGATGTACCCAGCATTAGGTTATATATATGTTATGGCAAAACACCTAGTCTACCTCTGTTCTTGAGAAAGGGTTGTATATGTTTGACTTCTCTGGCTCTTGGACTGAAAGAGCAGCCTTCACCTATGGGAGTGGCTATGGGAGCCTTCACCTATAGGAGAGCACAATCTCTCATATAACTAGTACAAAATATAAMATTTAGACTTTAAAGATTGTTTCCTCATTATTTCAACCCTAGGATCCCCTTTCAAACTTTTTACCTGAATATTTGTTCTACTAAAATATCAATTCAGGTGAGATCATAATTTTAAACTGAGCTTGTCTGGTGTTCTGGTCTGGTCCTGGACTATGCTGGGTAACTAAATGTACTCTAAGCACCGTATTTGTAAATTTGACCAGGGCCATAGTACAAGACTCCAAAGAGTTCAGATTTGTGATGACTTGATTTATGAAACCAAGTGTTCCAATCACCTCAGCTCACCAGCTTCACAGGAGATGGTAAATTGAGCTTGCAGTCTACTCATGCTGGCTCCTACTTTCCAGCTGATTTTGCCATAGTTTCTACTGCTGGCTGCAGGTCTGCACATATAACTAAAAATCATGACAGTATCTCGCTCGGGGAAGTAGCCCTAGAGCCATARCTAATAAAATGTAATAATAAAAGTTAAGCTTACTTTTTAAGATAAAGGTAAGATAAAGATACGATATTATCTTAGAGATAAGATAAAGAATTAGTTTGACAAAAAAAAAGTTTGAAATTTAAATGCTTCTCAAGTTCAAGACATCCCATCTTTCCTTAAAGAAAGCTGAAGGTAGAGATACAGCCTGTAAAACTTGCAAATAAACTGGACAGAATCACATAAGTGGTTTTAAAAGGTGTATTTCTTTATACTCAAGTTTTTGTTCACAACAGAAAAGTATTTATTAGCACTTATTGTTGCTTTCCAAATGCAAAACAAGGCTAGTGAAACAGCATTAGTAGGCTTAAACTGTACTATTTTAGGATAATATAATCCAGTATGCATTTTTTTCTTCTAACCGTGCCTTTACTTGCAGACTATTATAGTAACTCAATCATAATGCTGGGGCTGTAAAAGGGTCAGACATTCTTCCTCATATGTAAACGTCTGTATTTCTCCTAAGGTTAGGAGTGCCCAGACCTAAGTGTCTCAGCTCATAACCAGTTATTACAGGGGTACAGTAACAGTCTGATGCCCCATGCAGAACTCAGGCTTGGTGTGGAATGACTGTGTAGTACTTCATAACCCATTTCAGGAATAAGAACAGAAGTAGATCACATTTCAGATTTTTCCCTCTTTGCATAATGAAGAGGGAGGCCATGTTTATAGCTGAGGAAGTGAAAGGAGTCTTGCCAAACTACTACAGTAGGTAGTGGTCATTTTTTTCATCCCGCATACCATTTCCTGAAAGAAGATATTAGTCAAATGAATTCTGTCAAAAACTGCAATCATTAAGAAGCTTCAGTGAAATAAGAGATATATTCAGGGATAAAAAGAAAATAAAAAAGCATCTTTGACATTGAACATTACTCTTAAATGACTTCTAATCAAACAGGGAAGAAATTTAATATACTGATCCTTCCAGCATTTTAGATATTCTTATGGAAAAATAAGAATTTTTCTGGGCAACTAAACTGCAGCAGCTCAGCTTTCCAAAAATCACTACATACCATTCCCATTTATCCCAACAGATCAAAACGAAAGAGTCACGTACCACTTCGGCCCCAGTAAATTTGAAGGTAACATAAATAATGCTTTATCAATTGATATGGTGGCTACTGTTTCAATTAGGTTAGACTTACCATTTTTGCACCAAGATGCATTAAAGAAAGCCACAACATCAGCACAATGCTGTACTTACTCAGGCTCACATTTAAGTCAAACTACTACAAAAAGTTGTTCAGTCTTTCAAATAATCCATGTAGTTAGTAATGTTTGAGTAAAATCTAGTTGTGGTAATATTCCAGTTACACATTGCGTAAGTCAGTACACTAATAACTAGAAGTTCAATAAAAATGGTGAAACAAGCTTAAATTTACAACCAAAGCAGTTCATATATAGTAGTAACTTCAAATACAAATCAACKCCTTAGTGTACCTGTAAACAGGTAGAGTTCACAGACAAACGCAACACTTAGTTTCACAGTTACTTGAAGTCATCTTAAAAAAATTCCACTTAAAAACACTTTAATGGTAGCATTCCACACGTGTCACAAGCAATCTGTTTGTACTTGAAAAATATGCACGAGTGAATATCTTTCTCTGCCCTCCAAATGTACTGTTACAAAAAAAGCAAACTGGTCACCTTGAACATTTTAAGGTTCTAATTAGAACTACAGCTAAGCGTCTGAGAGGCTTGTGTAACCGAAGCTTGAGCCAAATACAACAAAAATTCAGATTCAGGATATTCTAAAGAATGCAAGTCTTTTCTGTTAAAAGTATTCCAGAAAAGTACCACATTTAGCAGAACTTTTTCTTATTTTTAAAATAGAGCTCTAAAAGGTAGTCAGCACTAACTAGATCTGGAGCAGCTCTGCAGAACAGAGCAAGCATATACTTAGGACAGAGCAGCCAACTGTCTCCTGTGCAAGAAGCTGCAGGCTGGGAAGATTGAAGAGTTCYGAGGTGGCGTGGGGCCACAGAACCCCTTTCAGCCACTGTAAACTATGTACAAAAGTTATCATGTGTTTCCCAAAGGAACAGTAACTACCACCTCACAGTATCTCTACATGTTTGTAGACACATAAGCCTATTTCACAAACGCCTGCTTGAAAGCTTAGTGTGTTTTTCAGCTGCTCAGGTTTCTAAGTCTGAAGYTGCATTTAAACACCATTTTCAGGAAATTTAACAAGAGAAAGCTATAAGCAACTGCCTGTGGCAGGGAGCAGTTACCACAAGTGCTTCCTCTTGCAGGAAAGTGCAAATGTACTAAATAACTTGTTCGTACATTCTCAGCTCTGCCCGATGTATGCTGGTCCTGTCGCCTTCCTGCCGTGCAGCAGCGCATGGCTCAGGTTCTCCACTCGGCAAGGGCTGTGCCAGGAGACTACACTAGGTGTGCATACCAGACAGATAAACTAACCAAGAGCAGAAGGAAAGGAGACAGCACTAAGTCACTCCAACCTGCTCTAAATTTAAAGAGTGCTGCATTCATATTTCATACGTTTGTGAATGAGTTACCTTTAAAAGCAGAGGCATGGCTGCCAGCTCATGTAGATTCTGTTCATTCTTACTATATCTTCTAAATACAGAAAGTTTACATCATATYTTACCATCTGCTCTTCTGGGCTGTAATTAGTTGCACACTACTTTTACAACAGGTTATTTAATATTTTAAGGTGACTACCTTATTCTGGAAGCATGACTTCTACATAAAAGTAGGCTGATAGAGCATGGCTGGACTGATRTTACACCATGCTGCCTCTTTAGGAATATCTTTTAAGCTTCACTGGACCTTCCAAGTCAAACCTTAAATCGCTAATATCCCAAAACACATTATACCCTTAAGCAAACACAAAACACTTTCAYCTCAGCACCACTGTATTCTGTCCATAAATAATTTAGCACATGCACACTTTAAGCAAGTCTTCCCCAAACATGCACACTAGCCAATGTCACAGCCCCCTAGCACCACAACGCTGTTCCCCATTGTCAATTCCTYCTGGATAAATGATATTCCCTTTCTTTCTTATAAGGAACAGGGAAACTAATACATAAGGAGAAAGAAATGATATAATCCTCTTGCAGCATATTCACATGTAATATTCAATGTCAACTTCAGGTGAATCCACTTGACTATCCTAAATAGCTTGAGATTAATTTTTAGGATGTTTGCTTGGAAAAGTATTTCTAAATTGCTCAAATTCTCAGCTATTGATTAGCTGCTGTGACCATGTCATGATTAATAGATGAATTTCCTAAGTATGTATTTATCAGGGAAGAACTGTAGCCATCTAATTTCCCCAAAAAGAATTTCAAGGCATCCTTGTAACTAGCCCATCACATTACATATGAACGTATCAAATTTCAAAAACACTGTAACAACTGCACAAATTTACTGAATCAAATCTAGATGAAAGGCTTGTATTTTCCTGTAACCACCAAGTGAAGTCTCSTCTTCAGACAGCAGGCCCATCTACAACATCCTAAATCGTGCAAACAAAACCAAGTTAACTATAACCTTAGATTGCAACTGCTGTGAAACTAAGCCACATCCAGGACACCAGCAGCCACAAGTTGCCTTGAAAGCCAGTCCAGTCCTTCATAAAGTCCTGTACCGCTCCTGGCATCACAACCCTGAATGTACCAGCTCCGGCCACAGCAGAGTTTGTGGAGACTCAGCAGTTCTGTGATTTCTTCCACCGAGAGCGCACCTGCTACATCCTGCAGCAGAACCAGATACAGACTCAGTTATTCCTCTGTAAAGGCTTGAGAGGTTTTATTTATAACTGATAGCTCAATTTAAGTATGGCTGCAAGTCACATACATGCTTTTCAAACCGGAAAACCAAATCAAGTAGTTAAGAACTTACCTAATTTTAAAATCATAAAATAGAAATTAGTTGTTGTATCTTTAACAGCTTTAAACATAAGGAAAAATATCTACATTATATACTTCCTGCGTGCCTGTACCTTACCTGCAATACAGCATGCAGAAAGTTGGAATTTGTTGTACAAGTTAAAGACTAAAAAGTAACTGGGAAGGAAACAAAACACACAGAAATACCTGCTTATTGGCAAAAATCAAGAGCAAGGCATCCCGCAATTCCTTCTCCGTTAATAACTTTGCAAGTTCGCTGTGTGCTTCGCTGACTCTATCTCTATGACTGCTATCAATAACAAAAACCACCGCTAAGAAAGAAAAAAAAGAAATCAAGTTTTAGACACTCAAATACCAACACTGAATGTTGTTAGAAAACTGCTAGTTGAAAGCTATCATAGTCTAAATGCAGTGCCCCAGCAATGCAGTTTCAGCTCAGGGGTACTGAGAAGCGCCTCATGGGCCTATTATTTTCAGAAAAAAAACAGACTTCACCCTAAAAAGGAAAAAACACTCAAGTTTTGGGCTTCATCTAAAATAACTAGTTAGGTCTAAAAACAGATTTACCTTGAGTAAATTAAGTATCTTGGTTTAAACCATTTCTTGAATCATTTACGCTCAGACTCCCATATGATTCTTCCAATTTCACTGAACTGTCTGTAAAAYCTGCTGCTTCAGCCAAGCCAGCCCAGTTTCTTTGCTCATCTCAGACGAGCCTACAGGAGGACAACTCAAGCCAGGGACTCCCCTACTAACCAAGTGCTTGAGAGAGCAGCAGAATATTTTACTGTCCATTATAGCGGGTGTCTGAGAAGCCAGAGAGACTGCAGAGTTCAAAGAAGCAGAACTACAATACAGAATTTGAAGTCATCAACCACTACAGTGTGTGCGTGGGGGGCACTTGCTACCAAGCTAATRGTGTAGATGTGGGCTCAGTTTTGCCTACAATGTCYCTCGAGACAGATATAATTCTATGTTACTGATGCTTAGGATAGTTTTAAGAGGAGAATAGAAACACCTAATGTAATTAATATATACATACATAAATATATAAAAAGCTATAAAGATCTAAAATGTTAAAATTTGCAAAGAAGGCACGAACAGTGAACAAAACKGAATCCTTCAACTAACATTTGTCATTCTGAAGTATTCTAAGTAACTCAAATCACAAAGAACCCCGTCCAAAACTGGAAAACTATTCTGGTGCATTTACAGGAGTACAGCACAGATTTCCTAGCCAGTATAACTCGAAAGTATGTTTTCATAAAATAATTTTGCTAGTAAAATTCACCCAACAATACCAAGTCAGAATTCTTTACAAGTTTCAAGTTGTTAACATGAGAGCAGAGTATTTTCAAGTGCTATTTGAATTTGCACCTAACAGTACCTGAAAAGCATTACTTACTGCTACAGGAATTTCTGGAATGCTGCACCTTGTCTGCTGTCAACTAAGATTAGTTTAATAGATTCTATTTCTGTCTGGCTCCATGAACCATCTGATGGATTTATAAAGTATTCAGCAGTCACTACAACTAAGTGGATTAAAATATCTCAGACCATGAATCTAGCAGCTGTATGGTGCCTTATAGGAATGTCTTTCTATGGTTATAAATTATCTCTAATAAGACTGGTTTTAAATAAATTAACAACAAACTGTATTTTGTTTTTTAGCTTGTACTTTAAGATGACTCAAAGAGATTTAAAGCTGTATTTATCTTACCTTGTGTATTGAGATAATAATGCTTCCACAGTGGCCTCAGTTTGTGCTTTCCTCCTACATCCCAAATAGTAAACTTCAAATTCTTATATTCTACTGTTTCAACATTAAAACCTAAGATAAAAATATTCAATTATTATAGTCATGAACATGAAATAATCAAATGCTCCAAAAATCATTATATTTAAGTCATTGCTACTAACCTATTGTTGGAATTGGTTGCATGAATTCATCTTGCTTTAACTTGAACAAAATAGTTGTTTTGCCAGCTCCATCCAATCCCAAAGTGACAACTCGAATCTCCATTTTTGGTCCAATATGCACCCTGTTGTCCTGGGAGAACCAGGACACACAAAGTGAGAGGAAGGTTAGGAAACAAAAGACATTTTAGGACACAGAACATCTCATCACTATTTGTGAAGTGATGAAATGCATTGATTCTGAGGGCAGAGGTCACCACCACCGCTTGAATATCACCACCAGCAAGAATATAAGCCACAATATCCAATTATTTCTACAGTATATCTCTAACTTCTGCACATTTTATAACTTTTTTTTTACAAAACCATCCATCTACTCTCATGCTAGTACACCTATACTTAAAAAAATTAAAATTCTTGTATCATTTTTGGCCCAAATCCCATGACAAGCTGTTTAGAGCTACTAGCAAGGAYTATCTGACCAGAAAATTCCCTGCTGATTTTGGAACTTTGATGCCAAGTTTTGTTGCAGCATTAACAACCACACCCACAGAATTATTTTTAGAAGGAAGCTCCATAGCTCCATCTCTTCAACTCAAGCCACCTCCAATCCTTTAGCACATTACTGCAACATGATCAGCATTGAGCAGTAACTTAAAGTATTGTCAAAAAAATCAAAACAACAAWATGTTTCAGTTGGCAGCAAGAAAGAGAGAATCAATTTAATATTTGTAGTCAATGAGTTATTATTCATTAAGCAACCTAGAGTACTGAATGTGCTGAGGACAAAATGGCATTACTATCATGAAGCACCAAAAAGCAAACAATAGAAACGTGCATCCCAGAAGAGTGTCTTTCAAGTATTTAGAAATGTTTTCATAATGAAAGGGTTGTCATTTGTTTTTCCTCCAAGATACGGAGGTTTGGGGAATCATTGTTCTGGGTAATGCATAGAAAGTCCGTGTTTACCCCATCCAGGTTTTTATTTCTTTTTGTGCTATAAACACTATTTCTTGAGTGCAAAATAYGGCAACCTTAGTCCAAAACCACTGTGCATTACTTCAACTAAATGCACTAAATTAGTTCACTGTGCCAAGTTCAACTAAACATCTACATCCTGTGACCTGYGACACACACAGGATGACACACAGGCCATCGTGATCCCAACCTCAKCTCTCTCTGTTCTCCCCTCTGTAATAGGGCAAGCAGGAAACTGCTAGAATGCTCAATATAGCTTAAATCAGTGTCCTTGGGCAACTGCAACATCCACAGGCATTTCTTGTAAAAAGACCCTGAGAAATGACAAAAAAACAAGGGAAAATTGAAAAGAGAAGGAAAAAAAAGATGCAAATATAGCAATGTTAAAAGACCTGAAAGACCCCTGTGTAGAAGGAGAAATTTAAATTTCATATCAGAAGGGAACACAAAAGGAAGAGARGGACTGAAGCAATTGTTTTCAGTCTTTTTTTTCCCCCAGGACTATAGCTATTTTTGTGAAAAGTGACATTTGCCATGACACCTTTGAAACATCAAATCTGGGCTTCACATGACTTGGTGAGAATTCTGATCTGTCACAGAGCAGTAAATGCCCCATTTCTTTCCCATGAACGCTGAAAGATGAAAGGCACTTGAAGACTTCTGAGTACCCTGAGCCAGAACCTATATTTCAGATTTCCTACTGTACTCAAGCTGGCTGCAACCTTTGCTTTCCAAACTCTCACAAATTCCTGATTCTCTGATCTAGATTAACAGTTTCTAGGGAGAGAAATACATAAGGAGCAAGATGGGGGGCACTCCAGTGTGCAATCTCAGTACTGTAAGATAGCACAAGTCAGCTCCTTGAATATGTAAGACCTAACTCAACTTCTGCAGAAGCTGCACCTGCAGCTTCACATATAAAACAACACTTCGATTTTTAAGCAAGGGTTGCAGACAGATGTCTCCTTCACTCAGGTATCTCTTGCCTCTGCTAAATGGGGGAAGGAAGAGCAGAGGTGAAAATATTCCATTTATAGATCTGCTGACTGAAAGCTTCACCTTCTACCTAAGGCACATAAAGCAGCAATTACATAGGAATTAAAATATACTGAAAGTTATTAAAATACACTGAAATTAAATTTCTCATACCACACTGCTGAAACATGTGCATTCCTAAAATAGACTGAAAGACAAGATGAAGGCACTTAAGAACAGTAGTTATTAATAAGTCTCAGAACAGATAACTAAGAACAGCAATTAATGATGAATCCAGAGAAAAGCTGCACAATGGAAGTCACACATATTAGTTCTGTATTACTTTTTGCAAAGGCAATGGAATCCTAAAACCGGCCCTTTTTCTCCCCTAAAAGGACATGGCATGAAAGCTTGTAACAGAAAGCCATGTAGGACACAGATGTTGATAGCAATGCTAATAATATTGGAACCTAATCCACATGAGAGTATGAATTTCCCATACGAAAAACATCAATAGAAGTACTTACATGCTCAGTTTCACCACAGTAACAATAGATYTTCAAAAAACATTAAGACACTGTGGTTGTAACTGAGAGAAAACTTTGTATGTTTAAATGACATTTGGAACTTCATAAAATGAACAGGTATGTTCTCATAAGATTAAAAATACCTTTGTAAAAGTGACAGGTATGCTAGCATCCAACTGGATGTGATCTGCCAGTTCCGTAAACTGCTGCTGCTGTTTTTGTAATGTCTCTAGTAGCCTTGTAATTTCCTGTTTGGCCAACACTACTCTGCAGTCATCCTAAACAGACAAAAACAAAAGGATTCCCTCCAATCAGTATCTTAYTTTATACGATCAAAACCAAAACAAACATGGTGTCTGGAAATAAAACATTTCAAATATTCTTATTAAGGAAAATCAATCTTTACAAAAGATGCTATTTAAATCACAAATGTGATTCTTCACTAATACTAGCAAATTCTAAAAAGTTCTGCCATTTTAAAAAATTATGCTTAAGCTTAGTTGTCTAGCAATAAAAATATAAATTACACTACAGAGTAATGAAATACATAATATTTATATCATTTATATCATTCATTCCAGCAGCTAAAATACAAGGGTGCTTTGCACACAGCAACATATTTAATAAAGATTACCATCCAGCACTAGTAATGGGAATGTAAAATGGCACCAGTTAAATCTCTATTTCACTAAGTAAACCAACAATAGTACTAAATATTTTTTAAAAGGTATAATTCATTAATAATTTGTCAAATTCAATTTACTGCTTGCTGCACATACTGTTTACTTTTTGCCATCATCAAAGTAAGTGAATAACAGATCTACCTGGTACGATCAAGTAGCCACTWTCTTCACATGTTTAATAAAATATTAACTACTCAGACAGTAAGGCCTACAGGGAGCTATTTAGTCTGAACACATTCTTTTATCAATATCATATAAAAACTATTTTCAAACATTTATACTGGTAATAATAACTGTAAAATCCCTCTGACAAGTATGGTAGGTTTTTTTTGCTTCAGATTCTCTCTTTCTTCCAACTTACCTCATGAGTAACTAGACATTACTCCATAGTACTCCAGGGTACATAATCATGCTGCTGCCACAGTATTTTCAGGAATAAGAAAACTTGATACTGTTATATTGATTATTTCATTCACATATAACAATTATTTCATGGTGTATCATTATTCTACTTACATTATGAAAGAAACAAGAATGCAGAAAAACATCTCTCAAATTTTATAGTCTAAACTTAATTTACTGCTCCTCCCTTCTCCTGTCCCATGTTATGGCTCACCAGCCTACCTGCTGTAAAGTCTTTTCACAATGAAGGCAAGCTGTTGAAACCTGTGACAACAGGATGGTCATGTCTTCTTGCTGCTGTCTAAGCCAAATTAACTTCTCCCTCACGTGAGCRTCAACAACACTGAGAGCCATTTCCTCTTGACGACAAAGGGTTTCATGAAGATCGGAAAAATAAGCTCGGACACACGAGCGAGCGTTCTCTGCAGTCCCTGGCACCTACAGCATTACATTCATGAGATCAACAGGAAATTTGATTAAAGATGACAGCTGAGCCCAGAAATACAATATTTGCATTTTATTCCAACTTCTAACTCACACTCATGCATGCATTTGAGATTTCAGTTGGAAGAGTGTCCTAACACCACCAAGAGCAACATAATCTGCAAGAAAATTTGCAATCATACCCTACTGCATCTCTGTTTTCACACAGAGAAAAGATACTCTGGTAGAATACAAGTTCCTTTTCCATTTATGGTCTTAAGCCTCAATATTGAAATGTGTCAAGTACGTTCAAATCCCACTGACTTTTTAAAGATAACACAAGTTTTTTCTTCATATAAAACACACATAATTCACAAAGAACTTCACAAATTCTTCACAAATTCACAAACAACATGCACAGTAGTCAAAATTTACTGCTCTGAAAAGTCTACATTTGTGACAAGCTTAAAACAAAACACAAGATACTAAAAGAAATAAACAACACTTGCAGGAACAAGAAAAAACCATACATGTTCAGTATGGGCCATTCCAACTCCATCTTCAACTATTTGTTCTCCTCCTTCTATTTGCTGAACAATTCCAACTAATTTCCTGGAGTAATCCGAGATTTCTTCTGTGAAAGTTCTTATACAGTGGGCCATGTCTAGAATGGATGCACGAATCTGGTTCGCTTCTGGCTCCAAGACAGAATGCTATTAATTCAAAGCAACATAGCAAAGTTCAAAACAAATATTTTCCTTAATCATCCCATTTTACAATATGTATAGTAAGGAGAAAGAAAAAAAATATATATACACCTACCTATATGTTTACAGGAAAAAAGCAAGTACAATTTAAAAAACAATTTAAATTAAAACATTAACTACATTACATTGAAATTAAAGAAAGCAATCTAGCAATTACACAAGAACACATGCTATCTCCCATTACCACATATAAAACAGATGGTTGGACTGTACTAGGTTGGGTAAATTTACTATTTGCTTGGTAAATAACAATTATCAGAACTGCTGACACAGCACAGTGACCTTAAGAACTGCCTCAGATAAAGGCCTTTTCCATCTTATAGTACAAATAACTATACTGTGGTCTCAGGAACAATTTTTCCTCCCTCTATTTTTACCATAGTAGTTATGTGAAATGAATGATAATGGAATGAACAATATGAAGTCCAAAAAGATGCATCAAACATCTTTCCTGATTTTTGGCACTTAGATTTTTAATTATTATTATTTACATAAGCTATCCCATGACACAACAAACAMACACATTTGAGGCAGTACCTTATGACCTTGATGCTTCCCATATTCTTTGCAGACACAGCACATAAGAGGACTAGCCTGGCAGCCCTCTTCCAAGCAAACAAACTCAATTGCGTGCACTTGGTGCTGGGAGCACATGGTCTTCTCRTGAGGCTTGTCAGCAAGGGGCACCCGCCTGTGCTTCGCCAGGGTCTTGGTCGAGTGCGTAAGCTGGGAGCAGTCTGCACACAGGTGAGTGGCACACACAGTGCAGTACACAGATGCAACGTGGGCTTCATCTTCATCACAACGGACAATACACTACGAGCAAGGAAAAAGGCAAAAAATGAAATTGCTTTCCAATTCCAGTAATTAGAAAGAAGTCATAAAAGTTATCACTGACACAAATGTAATAAGTAGGCTAATAAATATTTAGAATACTTCTATAAAGTTTGCTTTAATTTTTCATCAAATCCCCTCTCCCACACCCCCCACTCCCCCAAGTTGTTTGCTTTACAGTAAACTTCAAYGATTTCTTCCAGAAGGGTCCAGAGATTCCATAGATCCAAATTTCAGTAGAAGTTTTGAGGGGAAAGTATTCAAGCTCTAGACACTACCTTTTACACATATATATATAGATATATATTATAGGAAGTAATCGTAATATTACAGACAAAAGATTCATAGACAAATTTGTCCTTAAGACAAAAATCTGCTTCTAGGATGGCAGCCCACAATACTCTTTTCATAGTAGTTACTAATACCAAGATAACTGAGAAGTTTTAATAACTGAGTATTTCCTATCACATGAAGTAGTCATATTAAATGACTACAGAAAGCAACACTTGGGAAAGACTTGCTTTCAAATGTTTAGGAAGAATTTCATATTTGATATGGAACTGCATTTCATGTTTGTTACACTAAAAGCAGAACCTTCATCTAAATAGACATTTCAAGCAGAGTAATTACACTTTTCTTTCAATTAGTACCTCTCCAGATAGGCCAATAGCTTCTTCTGTTGTYCCACACTGCCCAGCAGGTCCATTCTGCAGTCGTTCCAACAGTTCCAACAGAGCAAAGTTCTTTTTCAAGCCCCAGACACCAGAATCTCCTATTTTTAAGGGAGTAGTAGATTAAGTGGGAGAAGATTAAAAAACTCCAAGCAAATATTGCCATGAGGGGCTCCACAAACCACAGGTAAGATTCTGACATTCTAATAATGAAGACAGAAAACTGAAGAAAGCTATAGCTAATGTTCTATCTATAGAAGCTCACACTGCCTTTCAATTTTTTTTTTACCTTTTCTTCTTTTCACCATGGAATTATTTAATATTTACATAGGTTTTCCCCACTAAAAGGCTACCATGATTATTCAAAAGTCCACAGCCAGAGAAAAAGAGCCACTTGTAAAATAATCTTCAATAACAACATCTTATTGGAGACTGTTAGAATATGTTAAAATATATGTAAACTATATATCTTTAATATATTTCACGAACCTACGAACATTTCTACTATGCAAACAGTAGTTATACAGAACTCATACTGAAAAACTTGGAATTCCCTAATCACAAGATGCAACTCCTATAACAGATCTCAGCCTAGTGAAAAAAAAAACAAACAAACCCCACAACAGAAAAAAAGCTAAAAAATATTCAGGAAGGGAGACTCGCAGAATATATACAGTGAAAAAAAAAATCTCATACTCTTTAGAGAAAAGCAGTAGTCCGTGTCTATTACATCCTCATTTTGCTTACCTTCCATGTACATGAAGCTACTTGATGAGAATTAAAAAAAAAAAAAGTAATTCCATACCAATGATTGCTACTAAACATTGTAGACACAGGTTGTTTAGCATATGTACAAGAGCTCTAACACTCAAGTGATTTTTTTTTTCCCTTGTCTGTATATTTATGGTTATGACGTTAAAAAGAAATAAAGAAAGAAATCAACCTTTTGCAGGGCACAGGTGCCTCAAAGATAATTGTATTTCAGTATTGGCTCAGTTTTCAATCATTCTCTTAGCCCCTACACAGAATACATCTAGGCCCTTTCACTGAGTGTATGCTATATGCAGAAAAGTGGATCTCTGTATAATTAGAATGCTGATAGGTATTTCCTCAAAAGGGGCAACTCTGACATCTTCAAGGTCAGAGCATACACAACCCAATGTCTTCCTGAATTTACAAGGCTGAGAGAATTATATTTGATCAACTGCAACAGGCCAACTACTATTGCTCAATAACAACTAAGTTTTGAAAATAACAGCTGGACAAYCTGAGTATATGGAAGATTTGTTTTATGGACCTTAGTGTTGAAGTAACCAGGAGTTTCTAGAATGAACATAACTTAATTCAGGGGCAGGTCAGCTTTTGAAGCACTSGAAACAATATCCCTACCTCTGTATATTTTGGAGTCTCTTTAAAGTCCTAAGTAATAGCAACACAGTCATTCACAAACAGCATCAACGCACGCCAACCCAGATAAATACCGCAATTATTTATGACTCGTAATTTGCAAGGGACATATAACAAAATGTATAAGCTCTTCCTCCATTATCAACACTCTGACCAACTCAAAGGACTTCTTTGCTGTCTCCATAGGAATTCTGTTATAATCAGYTCACCAAAATTCATGAATCAGTCCACACTACGTCTCCAAACACTCCATTTTTCTATAAATAATCACTAAACCCAYAGACACCTATGGGTTTTCGTAACAAATATTCCATGACTCTTGAAGCCACATCTGAGAGACCAAGCTCAATAAACTATATCCAAAATTACTACTCTATTCCAGTTTATCCTAGTGGAAATTATTTATTACTCTAAGATTCATCCACATGCTTGAATAAAGCACTTTTGTGCACAGAAAAAAAGAAAAACACACACAAAACCTAAAGCTGTCCTCCATGAAGGACCTCAGTTTTGCATTATATTTGCCTCTTTGTAAGATAGTTACTGAAGTGTACATTAAGCTATGAACTTCAGGAAGGGAAATAAGGTGTTGAATGTCAGAGGGCCCAACATTAACAGTATTACCAGTAGTGCCTGGGCTATCAGCCTATGAGCATAAGAAGCTACTCAAAAGTACCTTTTCATATTTAGAGAGGAACAATATGTATTGAAATGTGAAAATGTTTAATATATTTTACTGTTGAACTCTTAACTTGTGTTAATCAGACAAGATAAGGGAGATGCAGTTAGCTGTTTGTGTATAGTACAGCAATATCTGGATAGAACTGCATTTGTGTACTACCGCTGCGAATCAGCTGTTTGTTTCATGTTTTGTGCAAACACATGAATCTAAGAATGAATACCAAGCCACTTTGCAGTACATTTCCGCTAATTAGTAAAGCCAAAGGAGAAAAAAAAATACACAGAGCAGTGTTATTAAACTCAAGTAATCGCTTTATTCAATTTATGTTTTGCTTCAAGCATTAAATGGAAGACACAATTTTAGAATACAATGCCAGACTCAGTGAAAAGTTAAGCTGCCTCTCACACTTCAAGCAGAAGAGGCTAGCAGAATAAAAACTGAAACTAGGGTCAGTCTCCAAAGGATCTCTTGAACTCTTGACTTTTTCCAGACTGTATCTGCTGCCTGTCAGGAATCAGAATTGGATATGAACTTGCAGAAATTATATCCCACACATTTTCCCCCAAAGGAAAGACCAGGTTAGAGTATATATTCTCCCCTGTTGATTCTCCCAAGAGYTGTATTATATTTCCTGCATTGTGTTGCTCTGTGGTGGCCTGAAAGCAATAGGTCCTCTSTATCTGTCTGAAATTCAGAAGCCATCTCACCCATTCTGTACAGATCTCAAGCCCTTCTTTTATGCCATGCTCTGTCATATTCGCCATACATTTCAATGCATTGCAAGAGTTAAAGTCTCAAAGCACRCACCAGGCACGAATGTGTAGTTACGAGAACCAGAAAAAAACACAAGATTTCCACTTCTTTCATCCCAAATATCCATATTTTACTAGTCCTCAGCACAGTACCTACAGCAAGATSATCATCAGCATTTCCACAGCCCTAAGGAAATGGCTCTTCAACTCTCACACGAGTCTGTATTTGCAGCACACAGATGTATCCTACTAAGAAGAGTCTCTATAACTACACAGATACTCCTCCTGTATAATTTGCTATGCTCTTTTCAAGTCTCAGCTGTACAGTGGATGCTTTAACTGCTAGAGACTGCACTATCCCAGTATGTGCACAAAACCAAGCATGGCTTTAACACTGAYACCTAAGTTTTCAGAAATAATGTCCACAATTTCATAATGGTACACAGTCTTCTCCCTGTCTGTATTCTGACTTCAGACCCCAGTGTTTTGTGTATTTTTTTTAATATAAAAAAGAGAGAAAGGAAATCATCTCACTTTACAAAGTGAATAAATACAGGACACAATATCCATTTTGGGAATTTAATTATGTTACAAGTTTGCAGATGAGACTTGAATTTGCCAACTCTGCATCTAGATGATTGACATCAACTTCCAAGAATGAAAGTACAGAAACCAGACTAGGCAGCTCCCTTTCTACTGCTTTCAGAGCAGCACCAGCCCACAGCAGAATGGCTATGTACACAAGCTTCAGTTACCACAATACACAAGATATACATCAAAATAATGCCTACTGATACTGTCTCTCCCAACAACTTTTATTTTTTTAATACTTTATATTTTATATTTTATTTTATTTTTTTTTTAATATTTTATATTTTTTTATATGCAGAGATTTGGTAATATATCTATAGATCATCTGCATACTTGATTTTAGGCAAAGACTGAAGAATAGTCAAAGTTTACATGTACGCTTCTCACTTATTAATCTGCTAAAATATAAGTTATAATCATTAACCACCTTCTTATACATGCATTGCCATATAGATAGTCCTATTTCATTTCACTACTAACTACTATTAAGTTTATATATTTGAGAAAGTCACTTTTAYACATCAAAAGCATTATAAAATTTCATCCTCAAAATGCACTTTCAACCAGCTGACTATTTTATACTAAAAAAATATTGAAAAGATGTGCAAATAGATTTGTTTAATCTCTGTAGACTTTAGTTCAAATTCTGCTTAGGTCACAAGTACGGAGGAGCCTAGTGAGCTTATCCTTGTGCCCAGAGGGAATGTCTGTGCCCATTACAAAAACACTACACAATCTGTGTCTCTTCTCAAATGAGGCCAAGATGAAAAACAGGAAGCATGTCAGCCAAAAATGTGAGTGCAATAGAGCTGTGTCATGATATCAAAGCCAACTGCAGCCAGCAGCGTCATTTTCAAAACTGCTTCACCTGCCTAGGAAAAGACTGCAAGTTACATGAATCAAGACAGAAAAAGCACAACTTGGGTCTAAACAACTGAACAGAGAAAAGGTAAAAGGCACACAATCTTGCACGATGTTTTGACATTTTATCTTAGCACTATCAAAAAAACACATATGCGAAAACATATTAATGGGATGTGTTCCACAAAGGCTGTCAAAGCTTGCAGATGCCAGCTGATCATGTTCTAATGATAACAAGTAGTAGAAAATAGTTTCAACTTTAAAACATATTTGCTGGTAGGGAGGCAGACAAACAAAACAAAYAAACCACTGTTCAAGGCCTCAGAAGAGCTGCTCTGAGGAAGTGAAAACCCTGAGTTTCCAAAGCTTCTGCACATAGCAATATCATTTCCTGTATGCTCCCTGGTCTAAGTACTTTGAGAGAAACTAACTCACCCTGCAGAGAGGGGAGAATGGAAACCTGGTAACAAGAGGTGATTCAATCCTCTTCTTCCTAACTGTAATACTTCAAGGTAAGACTTACAAGATTAAGCTCTTCTAACAAGACTGTTTTACTGAAATACACTTAAGACAACATCATGAGTTTATGACTTTCAAAATTTGAGAATATACCAATTAAAAAAAAAGTTCTGCTACTACATCTTTCCCCCCTCCCCCCCCGCGTCCCCCATGGAAGAATCCTAATCCAGTTGAAGATAAACATTAGATAGTTCGYACATCTTCAATGTTTACATATCCATTAATTTTTTTCCATCAGAAGATTACTCATAAAGCAACTTCATTAAAGAACACCTCAAAAATTAAGTTTACTCTGCAAAGTAAAATTGCTTGTGTAGACTTTAGCACTACCTATCCATCAGTTGTTTWCTCTGAAAACAACTTTTTATCAGCAATTAGGGTTTTATGCTAAATGAGTTAGCAAAGCATTGTATGCTTTCATTTGCAGATTCTATATTTATAGAAGTCCCAATTGGGATTATTTCTTGTTCCTGCCATCCCAGTTTTACACGTATAGAAGAAATAGGCCAGCAAACTTAAAGGAGATGCTCAAGTTAACATTTTGGATAGTTTCCAAGATTCCTTCTTAAAATTTGGATGTGTACAGGATTAAATGATTTAATGATAAGACCAAAGCAGCAAGTTGTCCTGTTGAATTCGAAAGGTTATCAAGTAGGAACAACCTACAAAGGATCTATTGTTACTGCTTAAACATTTTTGTTCAATTCAGGTAGCTTTATGCCATGATTATACAGCCTTTCAACAAAGAAGTCTCCTCACACTAATCCTACAATCCAGATAGAAATTTTAAGTAGATGCCCGAGACTATATCATTAAAAACAAAAAAGTAATTACAGGAATCAGGAAAACAGAGCTTGTTTCCTCACAGGGTGCCATTCAAATAGAGTGAGGGAAAATCCTTACAAAAATGCCTAGAGTTGTCCTACTTTTCATCCAGCTCTATTTCTCAAAGAAACAGAGCCACAATCTCCATGGACTTAAGTAACATCAAATATTAGGTGATAACAAGACGCATAGACATAGAGGAGGGTCCATAACAAGATGTACTCACAGAACACCCCGTTTCTATACGCTGGATACAACACTTTCTCAATGTAGCCGCTGAGATTTGTGGTGGCTATGAGCCAATTGCTCAGAGGACCAGGTAGAAAACCTTTATTGACAGAAACAGTTTTCCCTTCAAGCTATTTTGCTAGTTTTCCAGTTAACAGCTTTTTTGAGCAACTAGRTCTAGATCCTACACATACAAACTAGTTTTAAGACACAAATGCTGTCTTTTCTCCTCCAAATCTTCTTCGGTCTTGGCCTTGTTTAGTAACATTCCACTTTTTCTTCTGCACAGAAGTTGAAGATATATTGCATGTTTTTAAAAAGCTCTGATCTTGTTAAATCTATATGCCACAAAAGGTGACTATAGTATACTTTCAGATGGCTGGTGTAAAAGAGCACACAATTTAAAGAAAAGCAGAAATAACAAGTTTCCTACTATAGTAAAAAAGAAGGGAGCTTTCAGCTGGCAAGGCATAAGCAGTGGTCCTACATAGAAGAGTTGCACAAGAGCCAGCAAGGTTGACTCCTTTCAAAAAGGGCATTTCAAGAAATCTCTCACAGCTGTGCAATCGCTGCTAAAAGGTAACACAATTGTTACTGTTCTGGCCACCTTTTTAGGTCAGTAATCATTTGAAACTCACACTATCTCCTCCCACTGCCAACTCTCTTTTCATACAAGACTGATATTTCTTTTTCTGACCTCTATTTCCATGAAAGCATGCCAACAACTGTCCTAATATTATTTGCATTTTGGTGTTCAACAGATTTTCTTTTCTGCACAAAGCAAATGCTTATTCAAGCTAATCTGGTATTTGAATTTCTCTTGCATGGATTACTGCATTATAAGTTTCCGTCTTGGAGATCTCTTCCAAGATTTTTTCCCCTGTGCTATGCAGAGTTAGTGCAACAAAGTCTATCACAAGTTCTCCTTAGTACAAATTCTTCTGATAAGTGTGTTCTCTGTAACCATATGTTGAATGAGCAATTTATTTTCTGAAGGAATTATAAGCATCTGCCATCTGCTGCTCAGAACAAACTCCCACTCATGGATAAAAGCTGTGTCTTAAGTCTTTCAAATATTCTCTGGAGGTATTTCTACTGTAATGAAATTTCTGTTGATAGCTTGCCACTATCAGACAGTCAGTTCATATAAAGAAGTATCACACAATTTAAAAACAGGTTTACTAACACTGGCCCCTCTCTTTCAAACAGTTCATCATTAAAGCAGACAAATCTATTTCCTTAAAGAAACTACTGACTGCATGGTTTGTTTAGCATTCAGACCATCAAGAACCCAACAGCCATTTGCTGATGTAAACACTAACTTAAAATAGTCTTATGGCTTTTGAAGATACCTATTTTACTAAAGTTTCACAATGTTAAGACCTTAAGACCTTCTCGAAAAAAATGAATTCATTACTTGAAGTATCTGTTATTAACAAAACTTAGCATGAAGGACTACTGCAAAAGAAAAATTCACTTAGCACATCTATATTACTGGTTACTGCATCTATTCATCTACACTATTCATTCCTTCCTTCCTCATTTTCCCCTCTATCTCTTCCCTTTTCACATGTTTAGAACAAAATCAAAGGCGTGAGTTACAAAGGTCTGCTAGCCCACAAAGCTAAATAAACTTCTGCATACTTTTTCCTATTCTTTTATTTTACTTTGTCATATATATAATATATATATTAGTTTCAGAACTACATTTTCTTACCTAGTTCAGTAACTTGTCTATCAAAAGGACAACGAACTGCTCTGCCATGAAGAGGGAGCCGGGTCAGACAGTCATGGCAGACTGTGTGGCCACATAGAAGCAATCGGGGAACTTTGTCACCTTGCAAAGAAAAGACATCTTCACAGACTCCACACTCAAGAACCTGTAGCACAAAAAAAGAGACTGTGTTTGCTTCCAAGTTTATAGAACAAACAAACTTCCCAGGATAAACAGCGTAAATAACATATCTCTTGCAGCCCTCCCGCGGCCGCTCCAAAGCTCTCCTGGGCCCCCATCGACACCCGCTCCCGCCGCGGATTCGGGGTCCGCGCAGGGCGGCCACTCCCCGCTCTCGCCGCAACCGCCTGCGCTGCGGGACAGGACGAGAAGGGTGGCACTTCTCACCTTCACGGCGGCACCCACTGGCCCCCGGGCGCTGCCGCCGGGCCCGCGAGCAGTGTCAGRCCCGGCGCCAGCACCGGCCCTGTTTACCCCTAGCGCCGCCATCTTTGGGAGGGCAGRGCCCCACGCCGACTGGCAGGAAAGGGCGGGCAGGAGCGCGCACCACCCCCACCAGGGGGGCTGCGCATGCGCCCCTCCCAGGGGCACTGCCGTTCCCGTGGTGCCGCGCGGCGCTGCCCCGCCTGGGGCCTGACGAGGACTGTACATCCCAGCATGCACCGCGCCGGGTCTCGGGGAAACCGAGGCGCGCCTGTTGTAGGAGGCGGGCGGCAGCTRCCGCGCAATGCATTCTGGGCGCTGCAGTTCTGCCGTCCGCGCCAGGTGGCGGCGAGGTGCACCCTGGGAGGGCCGGGCCAGGATCCCGAGTGTCGCTATCTTGAGTCCGGGGGTCGGGCGCGAATCGCTCCCGGCGGGGCTGTTTTGGTCTGATTGGCCCGCCGTAGGTGGTCGGTTCTGGCGCTATGGATGTCAACCAGCCCAAGCAGGAGCATTTATTGGCGCTGAAAGGTAGCGAGGGGCCGCTCCGCGCTGTGCGGGGCCGGGGCTGCGAGGGGAGGCCGGGGGAGCCGGCCGGGACGGGCGGAACCGGCCGGGACGGGCGGAACCGGCCTGGGAGGTGGCAATGCCCCGTACCGGGCTGGGCCTCGGCCCGCTGTGGCCTTGGTGGATTCAGGGAATTCGCGTTTCTCACAGAGCAGTTCGGCGGTTGTAGTGGGAATTTTTGCTATTAGATTTCCAATCCAGAGCAGAGAACTGCTGGCGCTGCCAACCCTCTGCCCAGCGCACGGCTGCTGGCTCCGTTCATGTGTCACAGCAGTGAAACTGGAAGTGGAGGTGCCGATCAGGTACCTTGCAGAAATTAGTGCAGAAATCAAGATAAGAAATAGGAGGAGAAGTGCAATTTCTATAAGGAATTAATGTTTCCACTGGCAGTTCTGTTCAATGAGTTAGCAATCAAAGTGCTGAGAAGCATTAATCTGGTTTCATCTTACTTCAGGTATATGTGTATGTTTTTTTCTTTCTAACTTGTTTTGGAAGTGCTTGTTTTGGAAATGAATCAGTGAGACTGTTCAGTCTCATAAAATAGTGCACATGTGAAGGTGACTTCTGAATCTATTTCTGTCAATGTAGTAGTTTTATAATGTCCCCAGGGAGAGTTTTTGTGCTGTCTGCCTGGTAGAATAAAATCAGTTGATCATAATTCAAATATAATAACAAGTATTATTTTTCATGTGTGCATGTGCACACATACAGATGCACTCATAACTAACATCCCAGAACATGAAATAGCATCAGCCACCACTACAGGTGGATGCAGATAATTCAAAGSTAAACCTCATTTGCTTTTCTGTTATGAAAGAACCAAGAGAATATTTTGTGTTGCATTGAACCTAGTGCAGGCTCCAGGCTGTAGATTTTGCAAATAGAAGTAAAAAGGCAACWGGATTTCTTTGCATTGTGTGTATTTTAAACAGAAATTTGACAGTACAATGATTAGGCAATAATGATAGCAATAGGTTTTATGGCTTTCAATGTTATTGGCCATTGCTGGTGTCTGAGGGGGAGCCTGCCGGGATTGCAAGGGGGAATAAAAAGTGCAGAGCAAACAAGTGCATGTGCTTTATGTTATATTTTATAGGAGTGTTTGTGGGACTGGGGGAAGGAAAACATAATTTTCTCACAAAAGAAAGTAATGCTGATATTTTTAAATAAAAATTGTATCCTAGAGTCCTTTGAAAACAGTGTCTGCGTGCAGGGCTTGAAAGCTTCAAGAGTAAAACCAAATTACCAGATCTGTTGCAAAATTAAAAAAAAAAAAAAGACGCAAGTGCTGTTTGCCCATAGCACTTCCCTTGTAACAGTCATTTATGCTGATCAGTGCTATTTCAGGAAGGGTTTTTTCATTGTTGTAACACCAGATGTTGCTTTGTATTTCTTGGTTAGCCTGTAGAGAGTARGTCTGAAACAACTGGTAGTGGTGATTGTATGCCTTTTATTAATAGGAGTAATAATTTAAATGGATTTTTATACTTTTGTTTCATACCTTCATATATGTGTTGAGAATATAGTGCCATATGTTTAAATAATGATCTTTGGGAAAAGAGAATTGTGGTTGCATTAGCAYGGAAAATTTGTGATCTGAGACAGCTTCTGCAAGATGTCCTTAGTGGAAAAAAAAAAATATAATCACAAAAATGTGACAGGAATGAGGATGGGTCTTTGTGGGTTACAAGGCTGGGATGGAGGCAGTGCAAGAAATGCTCTTGGGRGGGAGAACACTGAGCAAGCTGAGTGGCTTTGGATCGTGTTCTGTGTACTTAAGTTATGCTGTTGATGATGACATAYAGACACTAATGTTCAGTATGAGTAAAGTAGAAATGTTCTGATAAATCTCACTAGTTTATTTTTACAACATGTTGCTTTTTTACAAAATATCCTAGCAATATGTTCCTTCATATGTAGTATCTTATTCTTATAATACTTCTGCTTTAGGTCCTGTTTTCCACTGGTCTATGCAGCACGAGGCAAGGAAATTCTTGTAAATAAGATGTGTTTCAGTCTAGATTTGAGAATCCTAATCAAGAGACTGTTCCCTTTCCTAATAATAACTGGATCCCCGCAGTGCAAGCATGGAAGTGGTCTTGCATTATCGACCACACCAGAGAGATCTAAGGAAACTGCAAACATTTGCAGAAGCAGCAATGAAGGAGTTTCCCACTCGGCAGTTACCAAGATTCACACCCTGGTTTCCAAATGATTTATACAGACTTCCCCTCAAGCCAAAAAGGCAGCCACCTGTTATCTCTTGTGAGGAAGCAGAAGAAATGAAACAACTTTCTACAGCTTCAGAATGCATGGTAGGATCTCCTGATTATGACTGCACAAAAAATCTCCTTGAGTTTCAATCTAACATGAAACATGGACAGGCTTTAATCCAAACTGTTAACAGACCAATTAATGTGGAAAATCAAGAAGAMCCACCACCTAATGGGAAACAAAAATTGAAAAGATCTTGGAGTGTTTCTCTCCCTAGTGCGAAGATCAAAGAAAAGATTCTTCCTTTGTCTGAAGAGCTGCAGAATAATTTGGAAAGGCTGAAACTGCATGTATTTCATAGAGGAAAGTGGACGATCGAACAGTCTGTTTGCAATAACCAAACTTTGGAGGACGTCTGGGTAAAACTGAATAGGCTCATCAAACACAATGAATTGCCATCTTGCAATGCTACAATCCAAAGATCTGTGGGCCAGATATGGGTTTTCTGTGATATATTATACTGTGAATATATTAGAAGTGTTCTTAGAGAAAGGCTAAGCCTTACTGGTAAAATGAATTTATTTGTGAATAAATTTGGAATTATTTTTAGCTTATAATTTATGGTAGAGTTCCATAATAATATTGCTCTCTGAAGTACTAGAATTTTTAAGCAGGTTAGAAAATACTTTGGAATAACCTAGGAATGAAAGAACAGGAAACTATTTAATATTATTTTGCTACAGTTCTTCTTTATTTAACTTCATTGGATCAGGAATCTTATGAGTGCTTTTATTAGGATTGATATGTTTCTCTTTGGTTGAGAACTGCATTTATGTAGTTTTCTCTACATCAAATGTCTAGGGAAGAGGTCTGTTGTCTGGACCACTACGGCAAGCTGTGTCAGATAATRAAAATTATACTTTTGGTCAAGCCAAGCGCCTCATCACTGTGCTGTTTTGGATGAAATCAGAAGGAGAATGAAAAGATACTGTGAAGTGGATTGTTATTATCATTTTAAAGAACAGTGGTTATGTTCTTTCTTATTTTTTTTTCCACCACAATTGTGAGCATTTGCTGCAAGTCATCCTTTTATGAAGGAACTGAAAYTAAAGACATTAAATAAAAATGTTAAATACAAGAAGTAAATAGTACTTTACATTCTGTTCTAACACTATTTTAAAGATGTTACTAGTATTTTCAAAGAAACATTAATGAAAGTGTCAGTGGAATAATGAGTGAAGGTCATTGAATTGTTGAAGATTGTTTCATCAAACCGAAGTGCACTGAAGTATAACCTCCAAAGATCCTCATGGGAAAACTAAATACCCGCTGCTTAGGCTTTAATAGCAGTTTTTATTTCTTTGATGTCCTTATGTTGGGATAACAATATTTTGTTGTAGAGATTGCTTATTTCTTSGCAGTTTAAAATTTATGACATGGCCCATGTTTGGTTATTGGCAGRTGTTTCTGAGCTTTGACTGAATGTTAGGGAGTCTGATACTGTTATTCAAGGCTTTCATTTCAGATTTAAGATTAGCTGTCAGCAAGATGAAAGTGAAATGATGGCTAGAGTAACTCTTGTTAAAGTTTTTTTTTTTTTTTGGATCTTAACAATCAAAAAATAAAGTTACAAAGTTACCTTTTACAGTCAGATTTTAAAAAGAATTAATAAATTATGCAGCATGATTTTAGTTTTATTTAGCATTGTATTTTCTATCTATATTTTTTTTAAAAAAATAAGATTATTTAAGCAAGAACAGGTAGTCCTGCACAAATACTGTATTTCCTAATATTAATTCAGTACTCCTGCACAAATACTGTATTTCCTAATATTAATTCAGTAATGATAAAATTATGTTCTACCTACTTAATTTAGATGTTTGGACTTAATGCAGATATTTTTTTTTCTTGACGTCTATTGTTTATATCCTTGTTTTAGGCATGTTATTAAATAAGCAGCATTTCTTTCTTTCTTTCTTAGAAGTAGATAGCAAGTGCTAATTTATGAGTTTATTGTGGAATTSAATACAATCGGGTAGCTACCAGTAGTGTAGCCCCCTTCGGTTTGCTTAACATAGCCAGAACGGAGGTAAAAACGAAAACAAAACATTTTGCCAAATACCAGCAGTTATGGGTGTCTCCTTTCCCAGTGATGGCCTTCAGCTTTCCACCATTAGGTTGGGTTTTATCTGAATAATGGTACATGCGCTGCGTGTTGCGAGCACCTCACTGTAGAGCAATAAGAAGTGACCACGTTTATTTTCTTAATAAAATTATTACAGCCTTGGGTAGTGCSAATGTGCAAACTGAAACATAGCTTCATCTTGATGTGTTTCAGAAAGACTCATTTGCGTATATAATTAATTATATTTRTTTTTCAAGTTTCAGTGTTGAATATGATTCTCTATTTACTCTGTTTTTGTTTATTTSGGGGCTTATAATTAACTCTGTTCTAAGCCTTTAGGCTGAGTTTTTCAACATTTCTCCATTACAAAGATAATGTATTTCTTCCTACTTGAAAGCTGAGATAGATTAGTGTCACTGGTAGCAAACTTGTATAGGCTTCTCCAGGGCAATGCAAGTTATAGTGGAATAGTACTGCCCATAGCTTCACACAAAAACCTATCAAAGCAACTGATTACATTACCCAACCAGAAATAGTGAATGCTGACATGACAGAAAAGGTGGCGCAAAAGTACAATAAAGATGAAAGTGCAGTACGTAGTTTGGTAATTTCATTAATTTGTGCTCAAGAGAAACCCAAGGTTCATTCATCTCATTTTCAGAAAAAAAATGTTTTGATTTTTCCAAAGTTCAAAGGAAAAAACAATCAGTGATTTTTAGATAYTCAGATCAACACATACAGTTATAAATGCTCAGCTTTTGTGCAAGTGCTTTCCTCTGTAGGTATATGTAAGACTAGGACTACTATTTTTATGAATAGGAAGGAATTCTTTTAAGAAGCAACACTTCTTAGATTCAGTATACATTTAAATCATATAATTAGGAGTATTGTGGGTTAAAATAACCTCCTCAAATTTGACTTACTCGGAATATGGACTTTGTAATAATGGATAAAAATCTCCATTTKATACTGCTGGTATTGATATTGTAAGTTGGCTGTCAAGTCTATTGTTATTGCTTTGCTGATTTGATTTTAAAGTTGTGACTAAAATTAAAAATAGGTGTCTGATCTGGGATCTTGAACCTTTCACTCTTTTTGCATATGTTCTGGAGTTTCAGTGGTAAAAGGAGTTTCATGTATAATACAGTACATGACTGAAATGAAACCATGTTTCTACAAAAGGCCGCAAAACTGTTAACAATGCCCTGCAACAGATGCCAGACCTTTCTGAAATGAACTTGAAAGCAGTATAAGCCAAGGAAATGAAGGAAAAAAGAGCAATGGGCTTTTGGATCTCCTAATAGCAGAGAATTTTGTTAGGTTAAAAATAACCTGAGCTAAAGAGGTGTTACTCTCTTTCACACTGAGATTTGGTCTTTGATCCTTTTATCTCACTCTCTTGTGAAAGGAGAACAATTTTTAAAATCTGAAGATGGGTACTTGTTTCATTGACCCTTGGTTTGTTTTCTGCTTCACAGTGATGAGGCTAACCAAGCCTACTTTATTCACTAATATTCCAGTGACTTGTGAAGAGAGAGATTTACCAGGTATGTCAT
Organism: Eudromia elegans; assembly: GCA_003342815.1. Classification (NCBI taxonomy): domain Eukaryota; kingdom Metazoa; phylum Chordata; class Aves; order Tinamiformes; family Tinamidae; genus Eudromia; species Eudromia elegans. The sequence goes on from PTEX01000286.1 coordinate 455,610, forward strand.
CTTTACTAACTGCTTGTTGTCTACATATTAGCACATCTGTGCCATGTGARCATCTATGAGCAGATCTGTGTGAGCACCTTGGTTTAGATGCCAATAAGAACCGATCTGCTGTAGTTTATAATTCTTTCATAGTTTATAATCTGAAACGATAATATATTATGTGAAATAAATATTCCTTTGGTAGTAGCGTTATGTACTCCTCTAAAACTATTCACCTACAACTTTTAAAGCTCAGTGGGTATACTGTTAACATACAACCTCAAAGTTTGAGTGATAAGACATAATATTCCTGTAAAATATGGGCACAGTGAGGAGCTTGTATGTGATTTAGTCTGAATAGCAGCTGTAAGATAAACAAATGTGCAGACAGAAGTTTCGGCTCAGTCCTCTTCATTGGAAGAAAATAGCCTTGCTGGTTAGAGCTAATAAAGTAATACTCAGATTATGAAAAATGATTTTGCAAGAGTCATTGATAAACACTTTATGCTTGATTATAGAGARCTGTTAAATGAGGAGTTTACAGGCTGTTTCTCAGTAATAGATGCAGTCTCAAAGTCAAGTGTAAGAAAGAGGCAAAGCATGAAAAAAGGAAAGAGAATTCTGTTGAAGTACCAAGYAAACAAAGAAAAAATTTAAATGGGGATGGCTAATTGCACTTTTTGCACTTTTTACAAGCAGAATTTCCCGTAAGAACTTAATGTTAATATTACTAGCACCTTTGGGATGGGATTTTTTAACATATATACAGAGTGCTTTATTGGGCAGAGACACCTGAGAGTAAATTATTATTTATAATCAGGCATATAGAACTCTTTTTATTTGCAATCAGTTTATTGAGGCATATATTAAAATATGTTTAAAATAAATTACATCTAAATAAGTAGTTAAATTTTATAACTTGCAGATAGACATGGGTCTAGACTTGGAAATATTTTGATTTGAACAATTTTATTTTTCTACAGGTAATCTATTTAACCAGCTCATGAAAGATGATCCTTCTACTGTAAATGGAGCAGAAACTTTGATGCTAGGAGAAATGCTTACTTTGCCTCAAAATTTTGGGTAAGAACAACTTATAACTGCAACATGCGATATACCAGGTTTGGGATTCATTTAACAGTAATGTGCTGCTTACTTTTTATAAACATACAGTGAAGTAATACACTATAGAGTAATATAGTGCAGAGTGTTCTTTTTTAATCTTTTAAAACTTCTGTTTCTTGACTTACTGATATAAACTTGTGCTGGATAATGTTAGTTCTCTCTCACTTGATTGTGTCTGTAATGGGAACTGAAAATTGAGAGAAATTTCTTACTGTGGGTGTATTTTTCCAGTGCTATAAACTGCAGTTCTAAAAAGATGTTTTCCAGCTAATAAAAGCTATCTTATTCTATTCAGGTTTGTTTAGTAAAACCTTCTGATTTATTGGTTCTCTTTTGAAATTGTTTCTGTTGGAAATTTTAAGTTTAGCAGTACGGATGTGAAATTGCCRGTATAACTTAGGACTTGAGGTCTCTTAAACTGTTCTCACATTTAAATCTTAAGAGGGTATCTCTTTCCTTGTGGATACTGGAAAAAGAAAAAAAGAGTGAAAAATACTGCTCTAAACCACTCACCTGTGATTCAAGCACTGTTTTGACTAGGTGTGCTCTCAGTGCAGTAGAGTTTACTGTGACTTATATGCAGTTCTCTTTTGTGGCCTTTATAGGCTACCTCTGTGTAGCATTTTAAGAACTGGAAGGGATAATAGGTATAGACCAAGTTCCTGAAATTGGACTTAAGGAGATTTTAGTGGAATGTTCTGTTATTTTTTGTTTGCTTGTTAAATAGTAGTTGCTGAATATACCTAAATATACTCTTTTCTTAACAGAAATATATTTCTGGGAGAGACGTTTTCCAGTTACATTAGTGTACATAATGATAGTAATCAAATTGTCAAGGACATATTGGTAAAGGTATGTGAAAATACATCTACAAATACATCTACTTTCTAGATTATAAAAAATGTGTTGGTTTTGCTTTCTGGTAGTGTCTGGTGCAATTAGTGCTGATGCTAAAAGTTTAGGAGATATTTGCCACATTTTTTTCYGCTCTAGAAAATACTGCTGGAAATAAAAAGACGTAAAAATAGAAAGGGTTATAAAAATCTTCAGCCATTAAAATAAGAAACTGAAATTGTGTCAAAAAAAAATGAATAGGTTGTAAAAYTTCTTTAGAGAATGGGTATGGCAGAACTTCCATAGCCAAAGAAAACTACCAAGGCTATACTCTTTACTGGTTGCACTTTCAGTGATACCATCAGAGCAAGTCTTCTCTGTAAAACACATTGATTTATATTTCACTTGTATTTTAAATGAGTTCAAATAGAGGTTTTTGTGSTGTTTTGTCAAACAAATAATATGTTGAAGGAAGAAATTCTACAGATGTTTCACACTGTGGAACTCAAAACTAAGTGGRGGTTTTGTGAGCTGCATGTTAGAGGGATTGAATTCTTTATGTATATTTTAAACATTTTCTTTAGCTGTTTCAAGTTACACATMTAAGTTGTTTTACATGTGTGAAAACATACAAGGTACATATTATTCCATGAAATCTATTACTTTTCAATACCAAGCTGTTTTTTTTTAGAGTACTTTATGTAGCTATGTTTATAACCAATGCTTTGTTTTTCTGTTCCCAGGCTGATCTTCAGACAAGTTCTCAGCGCTTGAATCTTTCAGCTTCTAGTGCAGCAGTGGCAGAACTCAAACCAGATTGTTGTATTGATGATGTGATTCATCATGAAGTAAAGGAAATAGGAACACACATGTAATATCTTTAAATCTTCGAACTTGCATTTTTCTATGAATTTTTTAAATCCTTACATATAATCAAGCTTAAACTACAGCACATGATTCTTAAACTGTTTCTACTTTGATAGAGGCATACAGTCTAGTTCAAAAATTATTTTAAAATCTTTTTCTTTCAGCTTAGTTTGTGCAGTAAGTTACACTACACAGATGGGAGAAAAGATGTACTTCAGAAAGTTCTTCAAATTTCAGGTATTGTACAGAAGAACATGTTGTGCTTCTTGTAAGAGACTAGGTTTGAAAAACTGGCATTTTTAAAGCAGTTGATGCTTCCAAAGTACTTCTACATACATAATGTATTTGGCTTTGAAACATGAACCGGTGAAATAAGTATTGCATTGAACTTTGTATGAACTAATGATTTCTAATTACTGTATATTTTTTGGAAGTAGTAAATATTTATCTAATTTCTTTGGCAAAGAAGAATCAGTGTCTTCAAAAGTTTGGTTTTATAGTGGCCATCCTTTTATTCTTTCTTTTGTTTTTTTATAGAAAGGGTATTATGCATTTTAGTTCAGACAGATTTCGCTTTTGAGTTTACGGTTTTGAAATTCTGTTTTTATTTTAGTGTTTTGTTGGTTTTTTTTTTTGTAGTGGAACTTAGTGATTTGTTTGTTCTAAAGAAATCTAGGAAAACTAGTCTAAGGTGTTATATCTTACCATTAGCCATACGAATAATTGATAGAGTTGAAACCTTTTGTTYTACTGCTCAAATTTCAAGGCTCAGTTAGAATAACTGATGAAAGCAAGAAATTACCTCTGTAGASTAATTCTAGCAGGAAATAATACATTTTAGCCATGGATTTAAAGGATGTTTATTTTCTGAGATGTGTGATGAGACTTGGAGGGTTGTGGATCTTTTTCTGGAGAAAGAAGGATCAAGAGACACGCTCTACTGGATATGTTTTGAGATAGTCTTGTAGTATTTCTAGCAGTACAGGAGCATTGTGCCACTTAAACTTACATCTTGTGCAAGTTGCAGATGAKTTCATTTTACTTTCCCAGTCTTACATTAAATCTAATTACTTTGTATTTCTACAAAAGTTCCTCAGTCTTTGGAAGACAATATTACTGCATGCCACTAAGATAAGTAGAGTGCTGTTAGTCCTTGTGGGCTTTGAAATGGCAGATATGACAAGATGTTTCCGTATGATCCCAGGAGATGGTYCCTATCTATTCTTGTGTCATGCTGTTCTCTAAACTCTGTTATGTTTCATCTTTATTGAGGTTGATTTTCATCTTTTTTTTTTGTTGTTCTTGTGAAATTATTTCCTGTGTCCTGAAATTATCCATTTTTGTGCCCAGCTGTTTAGCAATCTATCCCTCTGTTATCTATAAGCTCTCTCTGATGACACCCATGTATTTATCTATAAGTTCCCAGTTCTGATATTCTCTCCCTCTCTGAGTCCTGTTCAAATGTATGGACTTGTCTCCTTTTATTGCATTTAATATGGGTAATTATATAGACAAAGTTTTCAGAGATCCTTATACAGAACCTAAGAGTAATTATTTGATTTTAATGACAGTCATTGAAATTTACTGGAATTAATTGAAAGACTCACTAAGAGTAAAGGAAAGCAGTGGAAAGTAGCAGAATTTAGGGAGATGAATAAGGAACCGACTGAAGAAAAATACTTTAAAAAAAAAAAAGGTAAATTGGTGCTTTATTTTTTCCCCAGCTGACGAGAGTGAGTTATGATTACTAGAAAAAAAATGAGCTTTATGCTTTTTTTTTTTAAAAAAAAAAACAAAAAACTTTGACCAGACTAAAAGTTCTATTCAGAACCTTGAACTGTGTACTGCATTGATTGACCCCTACTTGCATGGAAACTAATGAAAATATTCCTTATGTAAAGTAAGGTAGACATCTTGAGCAAGACAATTTAAATTCTTTTCCTGACAAGTGTAATGGAAGATATTTCTTTCAGCTGTAGCAGTCTATACCCATTTCACAATGAATGTATTAACTATTTTGAGTTAACTGTAGTGGAAAGAAGCTGCAAATCTATCTTGTTTTCATTTTATTCAGGTTCTCAAACCACTAGATGTGAAGACTAAATTCTACAATGCTGAGGTAAGTGTGAGCTGTTTGCATTTCAGTTGGTTTGAGTGTGTGCTTTTTCCTTGTTTGGGACTTTTTACTTTGATTTAGATRATTGCTAGGTTACACTCAGAGAGCTTCTTAAATATGGAGTTTCTGAGTTTCCTAGAAATGCTGTGTTCTCCAAAGGAAAAAAAAAATAGATGATGATTTTTATATCGTTTATTAAAAAAAAAAAAAGATATTGTTTCCTTATATATTTCAGAGATCATTCAGAGTCCATTGTCCTTTTTTTTGTAAATGAATAGAAGRGAAGAGATGATATGCAAGGCAGATATGTCAAAACCTTAATGCAGTTGACTTGAGATGTTGCATATTTACTGCTTTCCAATGAACTCAAAATATTTTCAGTTACAACTTTCATTCTTAGGGTGATTGAAGTGTACTTCACATAAGGTGGATTACTTATACTCAAAGCAGATAATAAAATTTTATTATTTTCTCTGATGTAGATATAACCTTTCTGTAAAATAGCTTAATATGTAGGTTTGTGGCAGTTGCACATAGTGCTTCAAAATTAAATGGCCTGATATTCATTAAACATTTATATGCTATATATATGGAGTTACTTAACATCTGTCTTCAACAACTTAAAGGGGTGTTTTTATTTCAGGGTGACACACAGTAAAAATTTAAAAGTTATATCCAGCATACTTTTTATTTGTAGATTTCCTCTGTGCATATGTGTATTCTATAAGTCTTCTAGAGGGTGTAAACTTTCATAGGATCCTTTTAGTAGTTGGTCAGATAGAAATCAGGATGTGTTTCCATCGTTATCATCTACTTGCCGTGTGATAACGAGCAAGTAGTATCTTGTGTGTCATGTTCTGTATTGTCTACATGAAGTTTAGACTGATAGTTGCAAAACACTTAAAGATGTTTGTCATGAGTGTTAAACTTAATTCATAGTGTCTGAAATATGGTTAACTCTCACACTACTAGCCATTTGATTGCCAGCTTTAAGTGATTTGGTTGGAATAATTCAGACAATAATTTGTGTCAAGCTAAGTAGCAAGTGTTTTGCTATATAATTTATTTTTAAATAAGCACGTGTATGTGCTATGAATTTGCATTCTCAAAAATCTTTCTATTGTTCTAATTACTTRTCTTCATCATAGTCACAGGTGTAGGGTTCCTCATCCAAGATTATGACTATTCAAGTACAAAACATATATWTCTGTCCCTTCCTGACATAGGGAAACAGGCAGAGGGAAGAAATATTGTGATAATTCCTGGTCTATCAGTAAGGATCTACAGTGCCAAGATCTGTCTTGTCCAGAGTTGTTCAGGAGGCTCCCTATAAAAATTTTTCCTCTGCTAAATTGAGTAACATGTAAATTATAAATGCACATTTTATTTATAGCTTGTAATTTATTTAGAAGGAAGAAAAATCGAGGCTTAGAGCATGGCTACCCTTACCAAATTRTCAACATAATTGATCACAAATGTGTTTTGAGAATTGGAGATTACATTAACTGAGAGATTTTTCTCTTGCCTAGAAAGAAAATTATGATTTTAGTGTCCTTGATTAGGTGCTGTTWGTGGTACCACATTGCTGTGAGAAGCACTGAGACCTGTTCTGTACATTAAGAAAGAATGTTGCCCTGGGGWGTAGGGGAGCAACAAACATTTTATGTATCAGTTATTGCTTAACTAAAAATCTGTAAAGATTGACTAATCAGTTAAATTCTTTGCATTAATATTACAGATGTGATACTTTCTGTTCATAATCTGTCACTAAAACTGTGAATTATTATTTCTAGCAGAAAATKATTTCATAAATTCAGCTTGTTGCTCCTACTGCAATACCATCGAATTAAGCTGGTCATGGAAATTAACGTGGTGAATGCACGTGCTGCCACTCAGAGCTGCTGCAACCCATTGCTGAGTTACCTGCCACAGCCCAGGGCATGGGCCTTGGCCAGGGCTCCCTAAAGAGGCTGTTCCTGCAGACACCCAGAGGGAAGCACCACACATGCACACACAGCTGAGAAAGTGACGTTTGTGATAGCTCTTGGTGCTTTTGAGTCACTATTCATCTATTCAATGAAGAGTTTTTCCTATTATGTTATACCAAATTGTGTCATAAGCTGCAGTGCTGTAGCTTTGCTGGAACACAGTGATTTTATTTTGATTTTATTTTTACACTTTATACGGATAATTGAAATTGTCTATCAAATGACAAGACTGCTCTTTTTTTCCCCCCTCCCCATTTTGTATACAATCCATTGCATGGATTTAAATTCAGGTCAAACTAACAGCTTGTTTTTTGGATCAGTTTATTCCCCATACCTTATCCGTATCTTGTGTGCCTTAGGCTCTCTTTTGGTTTGGTTCCACTGCAATTAGTAAAACCCGAAGCAAAGCTAGTAAACCGTGTAACAATACTAGCCATACCTTATTAGAAATGTAGTTGTCATCTTTGTTTGCATCCATTTTTATTTACATTTCTGTCTTACTAATGCTATCTTGTTTAGATGGTGCAAAAAAATGCAGAAATGCATTTTGTTTGAAAGTTAGCCTCCTTTTTCTTTAACATTTAACCTGATTTCTCTAATGTGTTCTTTTTTATTTTCCCATTAGAGTGACCTCAGTTCTGTGGTAATTTTTATTTATTTATTTATAAATATGTATGCTTTTTTACTTGTCTATCTGTCTCTTTGCTTATTGTTAACATTATTTTAAAAACATAATGGAAAAGCAATGTTTGTTCTGCTTGTCATGACCTGATGTTTTCCCATCCATCCTTTTTATGTGCAGCTAATTATTTAATTGATTAACTCTTTCTTGTTACCCACTGTTGATACTAAAATTTGATTATTTCAAACATGTATTTGTGTGGGCTGTTCTCTAAAAAGAAAAAAAAAAACCTCCCAAATTTTACTCAATAGACATTTTTAACTGGACCAAGGAGATTTTACAAGCTATTACGTGAAAACTAATCTAATTCTCTCCTAAATTGTCCTTTTTGAAATACTGAAATGYGAGTTAAACTACAAGACTGCTTCCATAAGCTGTGGCAGGACTTGGCCTATCTACTTGRTGGAGACACTGGGTTTGAGGAGAGAGCAGCAGTTTTGTTTTCAGTCTTCCTTTTGCTACTTCAAACTGTGCTTTCAAACTTCTGAGTGCATGTGACACCTGATAACTTAGTATGATACGTTTGCAGGTTGATTTTGCTTTAAGGTGTGCATTGCATTAAAATGAACTACATTTTTGAAAAATACTGAAAGATTTTCTTTTTTTTCGTTGTATTATTAAAACTAGTTTGGGAATAATATGAAACTAACTTGCTTTTTCGTTATGCTGCTTGTTTTATCTTTTCCCTATCAGATTAGCGCTTCCTAAATTTYTGCTTTGGCTGCTGCATTAAAAACAATTAAAATGGGGGTAAATGAAGATTTTGAGCAATGGCTTTATGGGATATAAACAGTATCCATTGAAGTGAGAGTCAAAACTGATTGTAGTGAATGTACCACTACTGTTCCATTCAGGGCAGCTGTGTTTTAGCTGGGAATGTTTCCAACTTTCTCTGCAATCGCGAGGTCTCTCCATAACCCTTAACAAGTTTCCATACCTGTCYATGGTATGGACATATGGACGCTGTGGGCTAGGTGGTGGGTAGCAAGAAAAGCACAATGAGTAGTTCCAGTGCCAGTCTGTATTTCTGCTTCTAATACAGGGCTGTTAGAGGAGAAATAACTTTAGAGTATTTTGTTCTGCTTTCTTATTTATAATTAATGAGCAGGACTGTATTTGCCTAATGAAGTCACTATATTTGTATTGATTAAAAGGAAACTGTGAGCTTGCTTCCTCCCTTTATGTAAAATACATTCTTTGGATTTATCCTAATGAAGTACCTAACCTGTCATATTAATTTGTTGATAACTCTCTTGCAGGTGCAGATTTGGTACTTAAATCATTCCTACTTAAATTGGTGCTTTTTTTGGTTTGTTTTTCTTTTCTACTTCTCCAGGAGCTTGTATCTCTCATAGACTGAGCCTTCAATAATTGCTCCTCCTAGAGATTTTAGAAAAAATTCTACAGAAACAAGGAGACAAAAATAACTACTTTTATGTTTTTAGCTGCTGACATTTTAACACTTTGTAGATTTCCTTCCTGTACTAGAGTTGGTTCTTATATCCCATTTTCAGGAATTAGTTTCATTTAACAGCTATATCTTAGAGGGTATTTTGGAGATAGAGCATCAGTTGAATTGATGGATGCACCTAGTACTGGTAACCATTGGCATGATGATGCAGCTGAGCAAGAGAGGAGGCTGAATTCCTGTTTGGGCAGTACATCAATGTTCCAGAATAGCAACAGCATCTCAGAGCATGTGCTGAAGTGTTATACTTGAATTCAACAAACACGCACATTTATATTTTATTTTTTCCCATAGCTTGATGCACTAGTAACTTAGCATGGCATGGCATTAATGTGCACTGCATTTCTTTACCCTTCATTCTATTATCTTTTGGATCTGTTTTCTTAATAATTTGGATAAAACTTGAGTTGCTTTTGAAGTGATAAAAGTCTTGGGAAGTGGTGATCTAGAGCTTTATAAAGCAATAGCTAGAACATAGCAAAGTTATCCCACATCCATTGTTTTGCAAGGTATTTGTTGACTAACACTTTTGCTGCTATTAATTATTGTTGGGATTGAGGGTATTTTTCCTGCRTTAATTACTGTAACTTGATTTGCAGGCATGAACTAAACACATGTGTTTTATTTGTTRTTTTTTTTTTTAGTAAGACAGTCTAGTTTTATTAATAGTTTTAATTGTGTTTTCATAAGCTTGCACTTCTGTTCTTTTCAGACAGATGAAGTGTTTCTGGAAGCTCAGATTCAGAATATCACCACCTCTCCCATGTTTATGGAGAAGGTTTCTTTGGAGCCATCTATTATGTACAATGTTGCAGAACTGAACACAGTTGACACCTCAGGGGAAAGGTATGTTCAGATTCAGGAAGCTGCTGATATTTGACTCTTTAACACTTTGTATTTTAATTTCATGAGATAGAAGGATTAAAATTAGTGAGTTATCTGTAGCTCAGGGATTGCACTTCTTTGCTTGCTGGCAGGGCAGTGGTCAAGGTGGATTGRTGAAGTGCCCCTATAGGATCTTAGAATATAAATATTTGTCACACAATGAAATAATTTCTTGTCCTAAATTGGAGCGTAGGCTGGTGAGATTGAGAAAGGTTCTCTGAGACTTCCTGAGACGCATAATGAGTTGCTATTGTRTACTGAGAATTAATGAGTGCAGTGTGTAAGATGCCCTTCTGCATCAGTGGCGCAGATACCTCGTGCTCTTCCCTCTGTGTGGAATCTAAGCAACTGAAAACGCCTTATCAAGGTTGGCAAAGAGGAGATCAAAGAACAATTTGGTGGAAAAAAGCTTGAAACTAAGTGTTGCTGAAGGTACTGGGTGAACTGTTAGTCTTGAAGGCAAAAACTTAAAGGTCTGAGGTTTGATCTAATGAAAAAGGCTTTGGCCATTTTAGAAAATAGTAGTACARTTCTTGTCAAAAGTATATAAAGTGTGTTTTATCGTGAATAAAGTATTACAAATGTAGTAAATTGCAGGAGAAGGTTGCATTCTTTTTTCATGTCCTCTTAAAAATTACTTTAAAACAAATTTTTTTTTTTTTTAAAGAGCATCTACTTTTGGCTCAAGGACTTATTTACAGCCTATGGATACACGTCAGTATTTATACTGCCTGAAGCCAAAGCAGGAATTTGCAGAGAAAGCTGGAGTAATAAAAGGTGTGACAGTGATTGGGAAACTAGACATCGTATGGAAAACGAATCTGGGTGAACGAGGAAGATTGCAAACTAGCCAGCTCCAAAGAATGGTAAGTCTTGGACATCCATTTAAATTAGTCTGGCATTTGGGTACCAAGAGTCAAGAAATCTATGCAGCAAAATATGTTGATTAGAATAAAATTGACTTGTTGAACGGCATCTGGAAGCAATCTTGAGGAGGACTGACAAAAGAGGTTCTTTAAATGTGCTAACTTGCAACAAAACTGCTGCCTTTTTCATGGACTTAAGCATGTTTGAACAAAGCAATATGTATATACAGTTTAATACTATTTATCTTTTGATACACTGTTTTCAGTTCTATCTATTCTCATCTGGCTGAGACATGGATTGTTCATAGGTTGCAAGTTGTAGTTAACTGGGTTACTTGACTTCCATCATCTTTYGAATCAATGATAGTGAAATGGAAGAAAGAAGTAAAACTGTTGTGATAATTGCAACTTATTTACAAAACTTGCAATTGGGCTCTCTCTCTTGGCATCCTCTCTCTCTCTCTCCAGTGCTTGCTCTTGCTCTCTTTCACTCTCTTCCCTCTAATTTGTCTAGAAAATTGAGCAGTTTTATAGGAAAATCAATCACATGAAGTTGTAACCAGGCAAGGAAACTTTAGAYTATGGATATCCACAGCTAAGTTACTAAAATTTGATTGGTTTTAATTTAGATGTCAGGTGTCTGTTTACAGAGATGAGAAATCATCAGATTGGAAATTGGCTGCCTTAAAAATTCAAGTACTCYTCCTCCTTAAAACTTCTGGTACTTAAGGCTCATTTCCAACTGGCCTATTCTGTCATCCCCCTTTAGACAGGTTTTCTCTCCCTTAGTCAGTATTGCTCTTTTCCTTCGAGACGYGGTGCAGCTGCCTCTTTCTCCTGATATTGTGAGTGCAGTCCCTCTTCACCTACCATCATTTTCCTTCATTTACTAGCTCTCTAACTGGTTTCACTTAGCAGGCCTGTAATTTTACCTGTACTGGGCCTCTGTATCATCCCTTGGGTGCTGATCAGGGGACACTGTTGAAACAGAGCAGGGATCATGTCTCCTTGCCCTGCTTGGGGTTGATTTGTGGGGTGGTGTTGACCTTCACAGACTGCCTTCTCTGGGTGCCATTCAGCTCTGCTCCCCATCCACAGTGTGCCAAGGGCCTCCAGCTCAGGACTAGGCTAATCCAAAGGAAAAGCCCCAGATGATCTATCTTTTTTCGGTATTGAAAATGTGAGATTACTTGCTGCGGGTCACTGGCTTAAATCAGCATGAATTGGTAGTAATTAGAGTTTTCTGCCATTGGTTTGTTAGTAAACCATGTAAAAGGTGTTTTGGTTTGTGACAAAATGTAGTAGTTGGCAAGTGTTTGTATCACGCACCATTTTAACCYGTGGCAGTTCGCTCCTTTGGAAAGGCCCAGAGGAGTTGGCCAGGAGAGCGAGCGGTGCCTTTTCTAGGGCTCATGGCTGGCTCAGGCAGGGAGGCTTCCTGCAGTGTGTCCACGTGCTGTGCTCGACAGAGAGCTCCTAGCCTGACGTGTGGTCTTCCTGGGCAGCCCCTCTGGGTGTACAGACCCCTGCTCTGAGGCTCCTGCAGCGGGTGAAAACCTCCCTTTGCTGGCCAGCGTTTGAGACGTCTGCCTCCCTGTTTCTTGCCAGGCTCCCGGTTATGGTGACGTGAGGCTCTCCCTGGAGACGATACCAGACACTGTAAATTTGGAAGAACCTTTTGACATAACATGTAAAATAACGAATTGCAGGTAATGATGTCAGCTGATTCTTGCGCTTTTTTTCTGAGCGAGTTAAGTTGTGRCTGTTTGGTTTAATTTGTCGGTGCTTTGTCCTGAAAGAACTCAAGCCTGATCTTTCCTGAGTTGTGGCAATACCAAACTGATGATTTTTGGAGTAAATCTTTTTGGAACTTATGGGGTAAAATGGTAGCTTTTGGAGTAATTTCTTAAAGTTCTTTCATCATTGTTTGCCAATACCAGTTCCCTTTGGAAGCCAAGGGGGTAGTTGGAAGTACATCGAAGTGTCTGCAAAATCGCATAYGATTAACCCCACATTTAAATCATAAATAATCTTAATTCTTATAGTTATAATAAGTATATAATGCTATAATTCTAAGTGCCTATGTATCTATTTTAAATTACAGCTAACTTGAAAAATGTTTCTACCTATTCTGACCTTGCTGCTAGCTCTGCAGCACTGCTAGAAGGCCTGCTGAACAGTGTCTAGGTGGTCTAACAGCTTTATCCATTGTTTGATCTACAGCAGTCCTTTAAAAAGGACTGTAGAGTGAAATGTAAGTGATGTAATTATAACCAGTATTTAAGGCCAAGGACTAAGCATAAAGTATTTGGTATACTTTTGCTTCTTGTGACAGTCTTGTAGGCTCTTCAAAATACAAGCAGTATGATGCTACCCAGTGTAGCTAAATCTATGGCAAGAACACTTAGATATTGAATAAAACTGTCCAACTGAATTGCTGTACATCACAGTAACTTTTAGTTGCCTTCTTTTACTTATAAATTAGTTTAAAATACTTGATTACCAATAGCATGACTAATAAGCTGTTTTATGGSTGTGGTCTTCGAATGCTTAAAAAAATCTAGATTTATTGTTGTTTTTTTTATTTATCCCGATTTTCTCTAGCAGTGAAAGGACCATGGATCTGGTTTTAGAGATGTGCAATACTAGCTCCATCCACTGGTGTGGAGTTTCAGGAAGGCAGCTTGGAAAGCTGCACCCAAGTTCATCCCTCCATCTTGCACTTACATTACTGTCTTCAGTGCAGGGACTGCAAGTAAGTCTTTGTAACACAGCTTTGTTATAAAATGCCCGTTTTATCCACTTAGCTATTCTTTTTACTATTGACTTTTATAAATGCTTTTCATTTCTAGAGTGTCTCTGGCTTAAGACTTACAGACACATTTTTGAAGAGAACGTATGAGTATGATGACATTGCACAAGTCTGTGTGATTTCTTCAGAAGTCAAAAAAGAAAGYTGAAGGAAGAGGTTCGTGAATACTTTTGCAGGGCTTTTTTGGACCAACCTTCTGTGGCTTTGCAGCTGAATTATTAAAACATGTAAAAAGAAAAAAAACCTCCAGTATATCTATAAGCATAAGCATGTTTATTTAATTTCTCTGAGCTTTTTTGGAATGTTTTAAAATCTTTTAAAAAGATGTGTTTACATTTTATCTATTGAAAATAAAGCCTCTGAAAAAAGAGCAGCTCTGACAAATGACACTGTATGAACGTCATCTTGCAAAGGTAGCGTTTGGTACTTCTGTTAGTCACCTGAAACAGGCTTGAAYGCTGAAGACGGCGATAGGTCCTCAGGGTCACGCGGAGCAGCGTGGGGACGATATGGCCGAGCACCCTCCGAGCCCGCCGGCTGGCGCACCGCGCACAGGAAGGCGCTTCCTGGGCGCTGTGCAGCCGTGGACGGAGCCGCTTCCCCAAAGTGCAAGCAGGGAGGCACGGAGGGTTCAGCAAGCCTGAAACGCGCTTGTCCCCAGACAGATTTGGCTGAAACCTCCACGGTCGCCCAAAGGTAGTCACTTCATGCAGAGAAATGGAGAAACGGGTCACTGGCTAACAGCATTTACGYACATCTGGTAATAAAAATTGTACTCGGTGACCTGTCAGTTTTTTCAGCTGCCCCATTGCCACTTAGCAACCTTAATTTCAGAATTATTTGAAGTGTGGGGGTTTTTTTTTGGGAGGTGGGGAGTTAAGTGCAGGGCCTGTTTATGGATTACTCATGGATAGGTGCACATAGGAAACAAAAGAAAACAAGAAGTAAAACATATCCTTTATATCTAATTAAAAGGCAGAAGATCATGCAAACTTGTTGAATCTTGCATGAAAAACTGTTTGTAGGTGTACCAGCAGGCTAGAAAGGGGAAAAAACAACTATCCACACAAAAAAAATGTAAATAAATTTATTTATAATCTGTTTCCAAGGGAAAAGACACAAGTTAAAGAAGCGAGAACCACAGGGTAGTTAGAGGTAGGAGGGACGGAAAGGGCAGGCAAACTGCATTTTCCCAGGACGACTTATGGCTCTGCGTAGCCCTCCAGCAGCGCAGGAGGTTTCCTTCAGAAGTTTCATCCTGAGCAAGAATTTGCCTGTATGGGTGATGTATTCAGGCAAACTACTATGTACAAATTAAAACAATTAATTACAGTTAATAAAGATTTTTGTAAACAAAACAAATTGCAAACTTGATGGTGGAGAAGTTACCTTTTTAATTACAACAAAACCCAAAGTACAATTGAAACGCTTCTATGCTGAATATTTAATCAATGTTTTTCTGATCAGATACAGTTAGAAGGATATATTTCCATGCAAGCTTGTTACAGGAGTTGACAATTCATGAGCGCAAAACATTCTCTAAACAATTATCATACTTATTTGCTGATGGAACAGTAACAGTAAAAAAGAGTTTAAATGCTTGTTTTATTTTTCAGTTAAATGATAAACTGCAATTGGCTGCAAATAAAAACAGTGTTTACTTGGATTGTTGTTTATTATTTGACCTACCACCATGAAAAACTAGTGTAAAATAAAGTGCAGTTATTACACAGGAGAAGATTCCTTCCTCATCCTATGGCTAAGAAACACTGTGTGACTTGGTGAGACAAACTAGCAGATTCAAGGCTAAAGAGATTAGAGCATAAATGGGTCCTCTGTGCCTTGCTTCAGATGGAAACGGCTGGAATGACAGCTACTGGTACGAGTTTTCCTTATTATTTATTATTTATTCAGGATATAAAGCCCTTTCTGTTAATATACAGAAAACAGGATGTTTACAAGTTAAGTGCTGTGTCAGTTGCAGCACATTTCTTAGGGGTTAGCTAGTGCCTTCAAAGTTGGGGTAAATATTCTGGTTATACAATATTTTTACTGGAGCAAAACACTGACGGTAGTATAGTAGGTGAAATGGAAATTACCACTTTATAAAGATGATCTCCAGAGTGCTTTGATACATAATTAACCAATATCTTTCCTTGGGGATAGTTTTCCCATAAATAGGGTAAGCTAACAGGGCTGTTGAATGTTAACTATCAATTTTATTAACAAAAAAATCAAGGAGGAAAAAAAACCTTCTAGACACAGCTGTTATTTATTACATTTCTCCAATTCTTAAGCAACTGTCAGAGGCTGGTGACAGTGCTGCTGGTTTGGGTTAGAAAGCTCAGTGACTACATGAGGATTACTTGTAGAAAGCAAGGGTGAACTGAGGGTGACAAGCTAAGCGTTGTCCACTCCAGGCTGTGTTCACTGGGTCCCCTTGCCTAAGTTTGAATTCACTTTAAGCAGCAGAGAAGGGAGAAAAAGAAGAAAAAATGAAACTTAGCAAAGTGCACGTCCTAGGGGTGATCCTGCTCCTTCCTGCCACGACACTCTCCTCCAAGCCCTGTTTATAGAACAGTGGTAGCTCCCTATTATAACCTCAACAGCTATTTTTTCCTAGAGAGTATTCTGGCCCTTAAGTGCAACTTAACAGGCCAAAACTGAATTATCTTTTTAAGTAGCAGTTATCTTGAAGGGATTGCAAGCCTGAACCACCTTTAAAAAAGGACTAGGTTTAGGGATTCTCTGTATCCTGACACATGAAGTCAGAAGTTATTTAGAAAGACATTTTATTTTTACATAACCATTTCTACAGCACCATAAATGTGGCTGCTGACATTTCTAAAGAATAAAAAACCAGCATTTTAAAGAGAATTGAATAGTTTATGCAAACTATTGAATGAAATGTTTTAAAGGAAAGTAGCTTCATTAGGATTTAAATCTTTATGCAACAGATATTATGGAGTTCCTGTTTTTCTCGTTTTTTCCCTGGATCAAGTTCCTTTTTTTCTTGTTTTAATAGCTGCAGATTCTTACAGCAGATACAACAACTAGCATCTATTAGAGTCAAGTACCTGACAGCCTCGATTCTGCATTTGCTTCTATGCTCTTTGACTGTAAGATGACTCAGATAAAAAYGCCCAGGGGTTCCTGTGTATTTCTCCCTTTGGGAGTCTCTGCTGTCCCTGTACTTGTCCCAGGCTGCCTTGCCAGCCAAGGTCAGTGGGTCTCAGAAGCCAAAGCAGGCTCCTCAGATGAAGTTTTGCTGCACAAAACCTAAATTGTGCATGTTTGGAATCTCCCTGAAGGAAAAAGAAACGTACCTTGCAGTAGAAAGCAATGGGAACAGCAGGAAGAATAAAAACATATAATGAAATAAAAATGCAGAAAAGCAGAAGGATCTGAAAGAGTAGGAATAGGCAAACATGAGATAAAAATAACCAAGACTAGAAAAGCTTTCACTTGGTCATGTAACCATCACTTGGGATACACATGCATAATGAAACATTACATTGTTAATTTAATTCAGTGATTTACCACATAAGATTATATAGTTTCCTTCTAAGACAGTTTTGGGATAAATTTTCAGTACTAATTATTTATACAGTCGTGGGACCAGTCTCAGCTCATTACAGTTAAAGGTTTTAAGCTTAGGTTAGGTCCYGCGTACATAGAGAGCGCCGGTGCACGCAGTGCCATGGGGCTGACCTCCAGGCCTGCCAGGGCGATTTACCCGTGCCCCAGGCAGCAGAGAGTTCCAGACCCGCTCAGCACTGCCCCCTTTTCCCATCAGCTCCCCTTTGGCTTCTGTGCGTTATCCTCCTGGAGATGGGTATCCTCCCTGCACAGCTGGTGGTGCTCCCCTGAATGCCATCATCTCCCTCCCRCCTGCCAAATGAAGCTCAAAGTGTTTCAGGCTGCTGCTTTCAGCCCCACCACACGAGCTCTTCAAGCATTAATTTTTATACCCTATGCTTCAACACCGATTTACACTTGTTTACATTAGGCATATCAGATGTACATTAGAGGGCTCATTAACCTGTTGTTTCAGTAGCACATTTAGCAGAGAAAACAGCTACMAAAAAATCACTATCAGCATAATATGCTTTTTACACGAGGATCTTAGCATTAAGCTATTATGCAAGCTTATCAGTCCACCACACAACTCCTTCACCTAAACGCCCCAGAGATCACCGTAATGCACATCCTGAAAATGACATGTATGTTGGGATTTTAATAAACCACCTGGTCTATGTAGTGTTAGTTTTCAGAGGAGTAACTATACATAAACGGTATGTTACAAGTTATGTGCAGTAGATCTGTTTAACAGATTTATTCTTGTTTGCAGAACACGCACAAAGAATTTTCTGTCTTCTATTCAAGCAGAAGAGTTACAATGGTGCTTTTGCTACTAACTATGGTATGCGTTTGGGGGTTATGTACCGTGCCAATTTATGCTCCTCCTTTAAGTCAGGAATGCTCCTCAGTGCTGCCGCTGAATGATCTGCTCCGCACATGATTTCTCAGTTGCTCTATGAGCTCAGGATTCTGCTGCTGTATTTGCTGTGCAAACTGCTGCCCCCTGTGTTGAACAATTTTATGGGAAAGAACATGTGAAAAAAAAAAAAAAAAGAAACAAAAACCCAAAAAACTGACGAGCAGCATTTGTAAGAAAACAAAATATCCGGATACAACTGAAGGCTCCACTATAAGAAAGCTAAGACTAAAAAATAATACTATATACGAAGATGACATTTGTGATATTCAGACTGTATCTAGTCAAATAAGATCATYGTATGGTCTTCATTCCTTTGGACTACTACTTGTAGTTCATAACACCAAGGAAGAAGTTTTTACTTATTTGCTTAAACTAATATTAGCAAAACTGCTCCAGTTACTTGCTCTCTTATTTTCAAGGGACTCTTGAAATGTATTTGTTTAAGGAAGAGTCTCCTGAACCTGAAGGGCAACCTTTTATAAGCTCTGGCAGAGGTACAGTTGCTGCTGCCAACTTGTGCTTGTGGCAGATGGTCCTGAGTAAAAAGCAGTCCACCTGCGTGTCTCCTAAGACTGCATGGCACAAGGACAGACCCACCCCTGCAACAATTGCATCTTAGAATAAAATGAATAGGTGAGATTAAGGCTATGTAGAAGATCAGCATGACACYAGTTTATTAGGAAAAGCAAGCAAGCAGAATCCATCACTCCCTGAGAGCCACCGTTTTTAGAGAAATGCATAAAACGATTTTTGTCAAAAYAGTCCTCGGTTTGGGCGGGGGCTGACTCCTTCCCATAGTGCAATCTATAAATTACTATGTCCCTGGAGGGGACAAACTTAAAACATGGTTTGAAACAGGCTAGAATTCTGGAATAAAGTGAAATTGAATACTGGTCAAGAAAACTTGCCATATGAGCAAACTGCTTATGTTTTTTTTGCACTGTGTTCCAGATGGATTATCATTGTCATAATCTAAATAAGCTGGGTCCTGGCTGTTGTCAAAGCTGCTCCCCTGCATATTAGATAGCGAGTTCCCTGAAGGAGCAGCCCTCCTGCTCTCAGAGCGTGGGAATGTGCTGCAGCCTGTGCTCACTAATTTGTAGCTTTTCAAAATAGTATCTGGGRTACTACTGTACTTTGATCAGTGCAATATGAAAGCAAGATGCAGCAGCACATAAAGGTTTAAAGTGACATTTTTAGTAAATGGCATTTAGAAAGCAAACAGTGCATGAAATCCAGAAAGTGAAACTGAGCGCACGGTTCTGCCACTGGCGCTCAAGCGCACTGAGCAAGCCAACAACTTTAGGTCGCTGTAGGTCAGCCTTGGACTCCTCAGTTTTAATCATAATAACCCCGTATACAATGGGGAGAGTCCATAGCCTAACTGCCTCTATACCTTGCCTCTATATCTTGCAAAGAGGTGGTGTAAAATACTGCTTCTAAAACCATACTTAAAACCATGTACTTTGGAACACTCACGCATGGATCAGGCTGGACAAATCTGAGAGGCCACCAACCCCTGCGGCTGGGCCACCGATGGCATTGGACATCATCCCAGACATCCTGCAACAGGGAACACGAGGTTGACATCGGGGTAGGGGGAATCCTCAGAGCAAACAACAAACTGCTAAGAGGAAATGAGGAGCAAGCGGAAGAAACTGCAGCAGTCTAACTTAGAGCACCCAAAAGTACATTTGCAGAATATCAGCATTATACACTTTTCCTCTGTTAATTCAACCCTCTACAGACATTTGTTTCAATGATAATCTGTATTAATACTTACAGTTGTTGAACTTGAGGATTCTGCATTAGGCTTGCTGCCTAGGATAGACAGCATATAGCTGAAATTATAATACATTCACTACTTAGGTATCACTGAGGAAGATGGAGGGAGGAAAAAAAACACCCACAAGCTGTATCTTATGTTTTGTTATGAATTATAAACTAAACTCATGTGCATAGAGACATAAAATTCTGAGCAAAAAAAAAAAAATCATTACAGAAAAGTCTTTCTAGGCTATGAAGCCAATACTGGTATATTTTAGACAACAAATATGGATTTCATTTTATTACAATGACTTGAATTTAGACAACAAAAATAGAACATCGAGACATGAAACACAAAAAGCCAGTACTCTAAAATCAAAAAATAAAAATGTAAGACTTCTAGGGTTTAAGATTTGCTATTGGGCTTTATTGGGAAAGGTCTATATTTTATTGGTTCCCAGATTATATAAATTAGTTTTACAGCTATTGTTACTAGAGGAGGTACAAATGTTGAGGCTGTGGCCACATAAAATACAGCAGAGTAAACCAGRCTGTAGATTTATTTTGTTTCATGGTTTTATGATAACACAAATCTTCCATAGTAAATTTAAAATTTAGAAATTTTATTTTAAAAATATAAAAAACTATACAATTTTCTTACTTTATGCTCATATATTTGCCACTATTAAGATGCCTCAAAAATTACACTTCATTTGCCACAGGGTAAGAACGCATATGGACAGTTACTGCAGAATAAAGCAGGCAGTATTTTGAAGTTAGTACTATTTCCTACAAAAATCAATGATCTTATCAAATGCAAAAATAGACACACTGATCTGTGTGTCTGATCTGTTTTTACTGATCAAAAGACATTTCCATGAAACCTCTCCAGTTTTCTAGCTGTTTTCTCTGGTTTACAGATGAATATAAAACGCCAAATTCAGCTTTTTAATTCTCTCCAGCATTGGCAAGAACTAGATTTGGGCACCAAGTGGTGGCCGGAAGTAATTTTCTCATGGTCAGAGAGTAAGTCAATCAAAAAAAAAAAAAAAAAAAAAAAAAAAAAAAAAAAAGAAAAAAAAAAGAAAGAAAAAAAACCCACACAGCAAAAACTCAGTTTCACATGGAAAAATATAGTTTGGACTCTAGGCAGATGCAGACTGCCTATATAAGTCCCGTGGCCAGCAAAGTGGTACATGGAGTTCAGTGCTGCTCAGTTCCTAATGCCAATGCAGGACTCACTCGCTGCATCTTCCCTGCTTACCGTCTCCGCTACCCAGAACACAGTTTTAAACTGCACCTCTCACATAGGGCCTTTGCATGCTGCAGCACTGCTTGAAATGCTCTTTGCGTATTTTTGGTCGTAAGTACGGCAGAACCAACTAGAAATCACACATGCATTAGAGGAAAGGTAAGTTTCACTTCCTAGTGTCAGTGTAAAATCACTTAGAAAAGTTTAAATACAGGATAAYGAAACAATTGAAACCACTTAAATCACTTGTCGTCTCGAACAAGAGGTGTCAAATATTCAGTTGTAAAAATAATATAATGCAAAGCTAAAAGTGCACTCACCATACTAATGAAGGCAGGATTGTTTATCAAGCTTGCCATGTCAAAACTCAATCCRGTTCCAGTCTAAAAGCAAATTACATTTGAAAATTAATTGGCCTACAAAATCCCTGTAAGCTGCAACCACTGTAAATATACAGATGTAAAGCTAACTTACAGKGCTAGACATGTCTCTCAGCTTCTGTTCTGCTATTTTCAAATTTGACTTGTAAGAGTCATTTTCTGGATCAAGATCGAGTGCTTTTTGGTAACTGGTAATTGCTTCTTCATATTTATTCACTGAGGTCAGAGCCAACCTAATGTGAAATAAAAAAAGAAAAGGGTTAGAACATAAATCGGCACCAAAAGATGGTACTACTGACATCTTCTGCTCTAAGTAAAACACTATCTTACAACTAATCTTCTGCACAAAGTCAAAGCAAGACTTGCTATCCCACTACCACTGCTTAGGGAGGCATTTATTTCTCGCACTGTCTGTTTCACATACACATGGGATTTATTAAAACTTTTTGGCTCATCCTGCTCTAGTCTGAGAGCAGATCTGGCCAGATCCAGCACCTCTGACCATGCGTACGAGCTCTGAATTCCTCTGAGCATCTCCTCCAGTTCTGATCCGAGAGATCATTCAGGTCACTTACTGGTCAGTAAGGTGAAGGATGCTCYTCTTGTTAGTTCTACAGCTTCAAGGAGCCAAATACTGAAACCATGGGTTTCAGCCTGCCAACCTTTTGTCTTGTGCAAGGTTATCCCTCCACAGCTTGCCTAATGGTTGTATGGCRTGGTATCATCATCTCCAAGCCTCTGACAGCAACCCTTGTGCCAAGGAAACCTGCTTAATGGTTCAAAAAAGATTCTTCTCCTGCAGCTCAAGAAAGCACAAGATGCATTATCTACTGTTTTTGGAAAAATACTTCCAATTTGATTATGTGCCACATTTAAAACATTATCTTTCTTCGAGCAGTTCCAGAAGCTCATCTGGTTGCAGTTCCAGTTAGGGCTGTACATTCAATTCAGACAGACTGCAGAGCTCTACTGATCTTTTCCCCCTGCTGTGGAAATCCTGAACAACCCACACTGAGCTACACAGCGCTCCACTCCCCTGGCCACGTGCTGGGCCACAGAGCACGGGGTGAGAGCCCTGTGCCAAYCAACAGCCCTCAGCCCTTAGCCCGTGCCAGGGAGCTACCGTGCTGCTGGCGTCGGCCCCAGTCATTACCTGCAGTGACCAAAACACGRCCATTGATATACTGAAATATATCAATAATAGTTTAAAACTCACTGCACTCCTCAATTCTCCTCACTATAACTAAACAGGCACTTTTTCCTCATCAGCTTATGCAAGTTATATTATTATCTCTATCTACCGAGTGAAGCAACAGCCTGCAGTGCAAAATACATCCCTTATCATAACAACAATTTAT
Source organism: Eudromia elegans (assembly GCA_003342815.1). Taxonomy (NCBI): domain Eukaryota; kingdom Metazoa; phylum Chordata; class Aves; order Tinamiformes; family Tinamidae; genus Eudromia; species Eudromia elegans. Next base: position 478,490 of record PTEX01000286.1, read on the forward strand.
CAGCCTATCAAATAAGATAAATTTGATCCCTTGAAAATGATCTCACTTACACTGTCTATCAAAAAAGCACATGTGTCTTGCATCCAAAACTCTAAAATAACCTCCAATTTCAATTAAATCAGCCTGTGGTTTCTCTCCCTCTCACTGAAATCTCTAGATCATGTCTCCATAAAGCAAAAGCAAAGTGGGTTAGACAACTTACTAGGGTTYCACCACCTCAAAAGCCAACCAGGCTACATCAGTATTAGTAAAATAAGCTCCGTGAGGGAAGATTTTCAGATAGTAGAATTCCATTATCTTAACTCTTACGAAAATGGCCCCCAGCACTGTTTTGTCCCAGGCCAACTAGCATTATCCCAACAATTCTGGAATATGGTTCAGAAGTTAGCACAGGCCAAGGCAATTTAGCAATAGGCACTTTGAATTTGGCCAGTCCATAATGCAAACTAGCAAAACTTAATGATATGAATACAGACCACTTGGTGCCAGCTGACCTCCAAGAACAATCCCAAGCATTTTTTAATTTACTGGTACAAGCATAACCTCAAGAGGCTAAAGTCTAAAGTACTGTTCAGYCTAGACTCTCACAATATCTTTGATTACTGAAAATGTAAAGCTACACGAATTGAAATAKAACAGCCCTTCACTCAAGTAGATATTCAGTTCAGAAGTGTATTCCTGGCATTATCCTTTGAGACAGCACTTAATCAGAGCCACTGCTTAAAGGGATAACATTGCTAATCTCTCAAACATGGTTTAGAGAAGTTACTAATGAGACACAGCCCAATCTTACAAAAAAAAAAAAAAAATCTGCTTTGTAAAGAGTCATTGCACAGGAAATTTAAGGTTTTACTCCACAAAGAACCTTTGTGGAGAACAGCCTTCACAAAGCTTAAAGCTGAGAGCCCCATAGTGTCATTTTTTAAGAGAATTGCAACACTTTCAGGCTAAGACTGTCTGTTGCAATAAAACAACAAAACTCCACTGATTTCAGAAAACCTATGATATTTATACTCGGTCCTCAGTGCCTACTCAGATTTATATTAGCTTACCCCATTCTCCCATATGCTTTGCTGTATTTTGGATCAATTTCTATAGCTCTCTTACAATCCTTTATTGCTTCACTGTACTTGTTGAGCTTACTTTGAGCAGCAGCCCTAAAAAAAGTAGAGAGAGAAGGAAGAGAACTTTGTCACAAAGCAACAGAAAGTTTTTTTTTTCTGACTTTTCATTTGTTATACAAAAAATGCCTCAGCATTTTTTAATTCATTGGGAGATGTAAGTGTCCTGAGTTCAACATGTGCCTAAATACATTGCGAGACTCAAGTTTTGGAGAACACAGGCTCTCCTTTAAGAGTAAAAAGGATAAGTAATTCTAAGAAAGTGTTTTACAACCAGCACATGACTATGCACAAAATACACCACAAAATTTGTTATAAGAATTGAAACTCTCGCATAGTAGAATGTTTATGTAAAATCATTATTTAAACAGAGGTGTTTTATATAGTTGCCCTTTCCTAGCAAGAAGCATACTTTTACTACCATTTCATAACATTCCAAAGATGCCCACATTTTTCACTGCTCTTTTCTCATTCTGAAACATCAGAACTGCTCAAGGTTCCCTGAGTAACAGCTATTCCACCTGGTTGCCGAAACTGGCTTCCGGATAATGGTTATAAAGGAACTAGCAACTTTTCACTGAAAGCCATATTCCTGTTACAGGAACATGGTTGTTCCCTAGAGGCAACTCATGCTTACAGCTAAATGGGGATAGGATTTCTTAGCAATGCCTGAATTGCTAAATTATAATCATGTCTCTACACTAGAGAGACACAACTAACTGACAAAGACATTTATACTTCATGAAATATTTTTCTCTTTTATTAGGGATGCTAAATATGACAGAGATCATCATCATGTTTCATCTTCTCCCTTGCGATACCCTCTGAATTGCACATTTTGTCTGACTGATTAAAATCCCTTCTGAACAGGACTATTTATCTTTCAAATACCTGTCCAGCTTCACAGATGTCAGTGAAAATGCATGGAAAAAATCAGAGACAATGCTTAGTCTTGCATTTGTTTGAATCAAAACTGTTTAATCCATGTTGGTAGATAATTTAAATGATCAGTTAAATTTTTGAGAGATCTCAAGTTTTGACTTCTTCTCGGTGCCATAAATAAAAAGCAATACTGTTGAATACAGTAACTCTCCACTAATTCCAAACTAGCCTAAGAACAAGCTCTATTTTTATCTAGACACTGCTTCATACTCCCAATGCCATATAACTGAGTGTCCTTCTTTTAAGTAACTTTGTACAYACAATACAGGGCTCACTGACATCATGATCAATTTTGGTCCTTACCCATTTAGCATGTGATGATGTGACACAAACAGTGAAGTATTTCTTCTCTTTTGATAATTACAGATTTGCTGCATAAGCACAATCTCATTAGGAGGCCGATTTAAAAACTAAAATCACTTACAYGATCAGTTTTCTTAAAGAAAATAATGATTTACATTCCAAAGTGTCTTGAATATTTCATGTAAACTGAGAATTCCCTGTCTCTCTCTATGCTTGTCACTAAACACTGAATCACTTGTATTTGTTGCAAACAGCTCAATGAAGCACAGCTCAGAGAACAGAAACATCTACTAGGTACAGTGCCACAAGGCCAGGCTAACTGCACTGAAGTTCATAAATCCTTCTGGTAACAGATGCACTGAACAGAGCAGAGAGGCTCTGCAGTGGCTCTTTGTTGAGCGGCCACTTCCAGGAGGCCTCACAGGCTGTACTGCCTATACTAAACTTCAGGACAGCAAAGCTGATGTGAATGCTCCTTGCTCTTGAGATAACACACTCTGCCAGACTTCATCCGTTCCCACATTGGTAGCAGGGTGAAGAACAGACTACACTACGGAACTACAATAACATAGTCTCATTGCTTTTTCAACATAAAGGTCCTATATAAAGATACCAAATACTTAAACTGCACTGGAAAGTCCCCCTACTTACTATTGACTTTTTCAAGGGAAAATCAATACTATGAGAGAAAGATAAGGTGGATGATCCAGTGGAACACTACAGAAAATGAAAGGCTCTTATTTCTAACAGACTTGGAATCACAATTTAATACAAATATCCTAACTAGCAAAACACTTATCTCAAGTGTTTCTGATAAAGATTCTTAACTTTAGATAGATCTGTTACAGATTTAACACATTCCTGAACAGCAGGTACTTTTAGCCTCAAGTTATTTTTATCTACTTTATAATTTAATACTATGTTAATGAAGTCTGAGGAATGAAAGGGGTGCATTATTTTGTTTTCACCTGTTGCAGTAATAGACGGCATTGTTTGGATCCAGTTCTATAGCTCTAGTATAACAATCCACTGCAGCACCATAATTTTCTTCTTTCATGTGATTATTACCTGAAAATAAATAACAGAAATGTCTTAAGTAGTTAAAAGATGCAGAAAAGCAAAATAGTCACTATAAGATCCAGTAAGGCAGCTATGACTACACTTTTTCAGATGTATTCTTTTAAATAGAATTGGCAGGATGTAATGCAAATAAAAGTAATGTTTGTTCTGTACAGCACAGTCCACCACCAACTTTCCCCTTCTCACCTTTCCATTTTACACTTGCTAGGTACTCTCTGCTGTCAAGCAAAGACCAGTTTGTTGAGAAGTGGTTCTGAAGGAATTCAAACACAACACCTCCCTTTAATTTAGCTTCATCAGGYTATGCATCTCTGCAAACCTCATACTGCAGTAGACTAGATGTTAAAACTCTTTTGACCTGATCTTCTCGCATCTCCCAACTACTGGCCTCCAGCTATCCATAAAACATGGTCACGTTAAACAAAACYAAAACCCAAGGAGTATATAAACCCCACTTCTTACAGCTCTCACACAGTTTAGTCATTAGGATAATAAAGAGCATGTATAGCATAGATAGCCTAAAATGAGTTAGATATAGAATTTCTCACCATAAGCAGCTATCAAAGCTCAGAATTTCTGGTCCATAATAAAGTGCCAGAAAAAGCCATAATATAATGAACAATTATATTCATTCTTTAAAGATTCTACTCATTCTTTAAAGCTTCTACTACTTAAGAATGCTGAGTAGGACTTCATGCATTATCTATTAGTTTTTAGCAATCTCCTGAGCAATAGGCACTACGGCAGAGAACAGATAACATTATCTTAAATCTCAGATAGAGTACATCATTTACCATTTTACAACATGATACTCACCAAAGAAAATAAGATCAAGTTTTTGTGTGACAGCATGTGCTGTCCAGTCGCTATACTATCACTATACACAATAACCCAAAACCTTTAATATCCCTAAGAGCCAAGAAGAGTGTAACATGTTTATTTCTTCAGTAATTACAAACCTTCATCCTTCAGCTGGTCAGCCTTTTCAATATCCTCTGGCAAAGAGTCTGAGAGAGGCAGCATATCATTCTGTGTATTTTAAAAATGAAAAAGTAGGAGGTCATTCAAATATATGTCCTCATTACAATAAACAACTTCTTTCTTCCTGCGAAGAATTGTTAGGCCATTATATAAACAATTAATCAGATTTTCTGTAATGCACAGGAAGCATGAAAGACTAGCACATTCTTAAAAAAGAAAGAGAGCCTTCTTTCCACTACTAAAGAAGCTTATAGCTCATCATATGTTTTAAGCAATCCAAAAAGGAAGAGGAAAAATTCTTTGTTTTCTACAGTGTTGGTTTTCTTACTTCTTGCTCTTTGCCATCTGGTTGTTCCCATGCTTTATGTACTGGGCACTCCTATATAATGTAATTTTTTGGTCTGCATTTTAAAAAAAATCACATTTTAAGATTTGTGTTCCTGGCTCCTTTTTAGAAATGAAATGACTCAATTATTTCCACGTGGGAATCATGAGCATCAGAAAACTGTGAATGACCTCAAGCCCTTTCTGGAATTGTCCCAGTTATCTAGGGAATAGCAAAGTGTTCAAGTGTAACTGAGGGAAAAAATCTTCAAGTGAGAATGAGACATCCACTGTTCAGCCATATTCTACATGGAATTGTCCTTGCCTGACTGAAATTAATTCCTCCCACCATCCCTAAAGATTCTCATTCTGCTAGCTTCTATGGTAATTTCACCTTTTTTTCCACATTTTCCTAAAGTTTCCACATGGTTTTGACCTACATAGCACTTTAATGTTGTGAATACAATATGAAACCTTATCACATATTGGCAGAGGAAGTCTAGAACCTAAATTCAATGCTTACCTTGTGAAAAGAGTTAGTGAACATCTCTATCAAATGCTGTGGAGGTGCAAGATGAGTATCTTCCAGGCTAATCTTAAAAACAGTCTCCAGGCATTGGATTGCAACTTGCAAGAGAAGGGAGGGGGGGGAAAAAAAAAAAAAAAGTCAGTCACCTGTTTTCCAATAGGAGTGTAATTTCATTAATTTATTTATAATGCTGTGATTCACTTCCGTAGTGAGCTAGGAAGAGCAGCTCTCTGGAACACACATCCTGAAATAAGCAGAGGCTACCAGACCCCCACAGAGCTGACAGCATAAGCTATACAAAATCTATACAGAGCACCTTGAATCAGCCAAAAACCATTTCAATTTTCTTAATCATTTGATTTGTCTTTTTTGACATAAAGAATATGAGGACATATTTTGATATTGATTGATTGATTTTGATGTAAAAAAAAGAGAAAATATGCCACCACAGCCAATCTGCAAGCCATTTGTGTGGCATAACCTAACAGTTAAAAGAAAAAGGCTCATTTTTAATGTAAAGAATAAGTGCAAATTACACACAAATACTATTTTTCTCTTTTCTGAAATAAAATATATTTATTTGAAGCCATTTTTATTAACAAAATGCTTCATCAACCACAAGCCTCTATAGCACAAAAATACATTTATAATATTGTCTTGCACATCCTGTTGTTAAAAGACTAAATGGCCCTCCTAGACCACTCACTACTTTTCTTAAATGATCAGTTCTGAAAGTGGACTCAAATGGGCAAATAAAGTTTTAATCGTCATTTGTCAGCTTCCATGTAAAGATATGTGAGCGTATGTATTATATATATATATAATATATAGTTAATTCTAACATCTTAAGATTATAGAAAAAATACTGTTATGATTGGAGAATCCAGAGGCATATTTTTTATTAAGATGTATCAGCTAAGCTGAAAACTGAGAACAGAGAAGACTCTTTAGAAAGCCCACTTTGCATTCAGAAAAATTAATCTCATGCTACRTTTTATTTCACAGACAGAACTTTTTAATCTGAATTAGAGATAACCAGGAGTAGGAACCTTGAATTCAAATTAGGTATTATTAAAAAATGAATGTTGAAATTTAGCTTGAATCACATATAATTTGAATATTTATTTGTATTATAATAAACTGGAATGCTGACCCAAAATTAGAAATATAAGACTATTGAGAGTTAACAAAAAGTCAAGTATCAGGGGCTTGTTTTCTTTGGAAAGGCAAAAAAAGTACACTTTCAAAATAAATAGCAAAATCTGGAAGTTTTTTTAAAATCTTTGATTGCATACAATAGAAGGGAGGTAGTAAAAGACAAGTATGAAACAAAATTTATATCTATACATAACTTGCTCCTATGATCTATATGTTTTAAAAATTTATCATTTTGCCAGGCTCTAAATTACTGAGTAAGAACACAGATGGACCTGGGTTAAATTCTTTTGACTCTTGGCTCTAAACTGATGTATAGGAAAACTTAATTATAGTAAAGTGAGCATTGATTATTTTGAATTATGAAATATACATTAATAGTACTTCTTACAAAGTCTGTCATAAAGTCAGTGAAATGAGATACCTAGTTTTTCCTTCTAAGACTTAAGAGGAAGGCAGTGCCTATCATATACTTATCAATCATTCCCTCATTCACTTGGAGATGTTCACTTTTCCGAATGTCTCACCTTCTTTTAAATTTTGTATACATTTAAAATACTATCCCCCTTCTTTTTCTTTCTCAAGGCATTAAGTCTGTGTCACCAACTCTTTATCATTAAGGAGACTTTTGCAAAGTGCAATAGTGATTAAATTTTGCTTAAACAAAGTAATTCCAAATATATCATTACTACTGGTAGACATTTCCACTAAATAATTAGTTGTTAGTGAACTCTTATTTTTCTCCTTTAACTGAAGAAGAGAACACTGACTTCTTATAGTCCATCACGGACATAGTAAGACTTAGAGCCCTTGTGGGGTAAATCAGTAGGTTGAAACTATTATAGCRCAGTAATCACTGGTTAACATGCAGGTAAAAATAAAAACACAGCCAAAACTCAAGCTTTTTCAAATCATATGTTGCAGAGTGTTAAAAAGATCAGCAACTATCCTGTTTTCATGTATTGCAGTAAAACTATGGCGCCAGGAAAGCTAGTGAAGATTTGTCTTTGTCTGAAGAGCCAGTCTCTCACCATCCCATCACCCAAGTACAGCATTGTTAGCCACGTCACCTTGCTTCATCCTACACACAAAATTTCTCCAACACAAGAATTTCCTGAAGCCCTTGTCTGAAAGGCATATCTCATTGTTCTGGAAATACTGCCTTAAGGAAATTCATATCAGTACATAAAAAGAATCACATCCCTGTGCAGTTTATGAAGAGTTTCTGCTTTGATCCCAAACCAATAGGTGCCATATACACACAAAAAAATATACAAGCTGTAAAAAGGGAAGGGGAACAACTGCCATTTAAATAGACTGCCTGAAATTAAAGGCATGAAAATAAACTTAGCATGAAAGTAAACTCACTAATTCGGACAATAGAGTTGAAAATGAACTACCAGAGATCTATATGCCTATCCTAGAGGCTGCATTGTAGGGAAATACTATCTCTCCAGTCTGCCTTGTGGTTACTCTGCTTTCTCAAATTAACGTATTTTTGGTCAGCATCTAAGTGCAACAACATTCCTAGAAGAAATTTTGACATCATCTTATATATCAAAATTGCAGGTTACCAATACATATAAGATTAAAATGTATGACAGACCTCAATTCTGAGAGTCTCAATTTGTAATGTTCTAGTGGGTTTTTGCTGTTGCTTTTTTTGTTGTTGTTTATTGGATATCATTGGGTATTTATTAATAGTATCAATTTAAATTACCTCTCAACACAGATATTTAATCATACAGTGTTTTATCCTTCAAAAAAACCAAGCTAATAATAACATCAGTCAAATTCTTTTATCCTATATATCTCCATTTGGCACTGACCACTTCAATGAGTAGGATTTCGGCTATGGTTATCCCACATGCAGTAAAGATATTTTGCACAGCTAAAATGAGTCAACTATTTCAAATGCTTGCTTCTGATCCTCTAACACAGAGCATATGGTACCGAGTTTTTGGCAGGATAAAGCTCTAAAATTAGGAGTTCACGGCTGTATTAAAATGCTAAATTTTACATCACTATTTAAGCACTCTTTCTGTTCAGAAAATTGTCGATTTGGTCTTTATATTGTTGATTCTTTTTTACAATCATTGCCTAAAGCTTCTCTGAGACAAGTCATCAGCTAACGTCACAACCCATCAATATTTATCAGTTTTATAACAAGAAATATACTTTATCTTTCATTTGATTTGTAAAAACACTGCTGTCTTTCATCATCTGAGCAGAAACCTCATCAAATACTGATATGGGTTAAATTCGTAACTATCACTTTTCATATGTACAAATATTCCAGATTGTGATGTAAAACTAAATCTGTGCAATTTCCTTTGAATGGCATCCCACACATACTTCTTTCTTGCTTAGTGAGCAACTGCACTGTAATACCTGGAAAGGAAGAGGACACTGGAAAGAAGATTTTGGTTTTATCTTTTAACATGCATGCTTCAGAGCAGTCGGACTTGCTGCTTTGCTTCTGGAGGGACCAGTCCTCTTCCCTAAATCTCACATAACTCAGTGGTCACCTCACTGGATATTGGTTATTGCAATACTGGTCCTAGGCTTCCTTTAACTTCTCATYCCTCCTACTGTGAGGTCCAACACCCAAAGGCTGCTTTCTTGAACAGTGCACAGGTCTTTCAAACATTTGATATGAAAGCCAATTTTGAAATTAAGAATATTTTTTTCATCTTTTGCTTAATTCCACACTGTGATTATGAGTCCCCAGGAAGTCTCCAGGAATCAAGGAAAAGGAATGATAGCAATGTAAAGAAAAAAATTGGACTACAAAATTAAACAGGTTAGGTGAAAGAGTATCTTCACCCTTTCTGTTGGCAGAAGAACAGACACAGAAGTCTCTCTTTCTGTGGCTATATATTCTGTTATATCTTGCTGAAAATATTCACTATTTTGGCCTTTGAAATCACTCTTTGTGTGAAAAAGTGCTACAAGCACTTCTCTTATTCTAAAGGTCTCTTAGCTTCCACACATGAATTACATTGGATTCTTGTCAGTATGAAGCAGGAGTTTTCCCCATATTCTAAAACAATAAATAGATGTTCATTTTGTACTGTTTTCCCTTTCCCCTGACCAACATCAGTGTTGACAGGAATGGACTTCTGTGTTTTGTTCGTACATGCCAAAACACAAAAATGCAAAAAAAAAATCAATCATAAAAGTAAAGTGAAACAATTATCTGGCCAAAAATTGGGGCAGACATATCCAAATCATGGCATTTCCTATCTTACTGTGACACAAAGTATCTGTTGCTCAGRAATATAGTTGTACGAATTTTATAGYTAAYGTTTTTAAGAGAGAGAGAAAACTTAGACTTTATATACGATCTCAGAAATAGAAATATCTTGATCACATTCACAGRTAACATAACATTTGGTGGTAGTTCCAACTATTCCAGTTTCTTTCTTTTAGGACATGCACCACCCATTTTAATGTCTATATGCAYAGTGCCTACACATCTATGTGTTATCACCTTTATCACCTACCGTCCAAGCTTTCCTGTTCATCCGGAGTGAAAGTATCCATCTGGCTCTGCTCTCTCAAGAAATGGATGACTGCATAAACCAAACGTTTCACAGAAGACATTTTGAAACAGATGAGTTTCACCTCTGTCTCAAAAAAGAATAAAATCTATTACTARGGAAGAAAAGGAAGAAAAGCTTTAGAACATGACAGAACACATTCTTTGGGTCCAGTTCTGGATCTCCAGGGTATTCCAGCCTCCCACTGACCTCACTTAGAAGCGCGCACAAGGCGCTAAAACGCCCTTCGCTAGAAAGACCAATGAAGCAGCCCTTCAGACGAGCCATTGCGTTTGATGGGTACTGGGGCACCCCGGGATCTCCTGCGTTAGACACCAGCAAAGGAGCGCGGATTAGCTCAGATTTTTGGCGAGTTCACCGAGAACTACTTCGGCCTTCCACACTCCGGGAAGATGCGGCCTCGCAGTTATCCCGATGGCGAGGGCGTTCCGGAGCACCTGCCCGTGCCAGGATCGGCCCAGGAGCGGCCGCCCTGACCGCGCTGTAGCAGAGGCCGCCCCGTCTTTGGGCGGACGGGCCCGCGCGCGCTCCGGACACAGAACGGGAGCGTGGCGACCTCGGCGCGCGCCTGGCACCAGCGACGCGCTCCCGACTCGCATCCAGCATCAGCTGGCAGTTACATAACTTTGGGGAAAATCTTTAGTCCTCAACTTTCACTTCCATTTTTCCCTCCAGCCGCTTCGATTTATTTTTAATTTATTTCCTAGCAGCGCGCCCGGTATCCAGTTGGGGCAGGGGGTAACGCGGACAGGTCTCCCCAGCTCCGCTCCCCCTCACGCCGAGCAGCGGCGGCGGAAGCGGCGCTGCCGCCCCGGCGATGCCCCGGGGCCCTGCGGCGCCCTCCCCAGCGCCAGCGCCGCCGCCCCCATCCGCGCGGACCCCTCCCTTACCGGCAARAGGGGCGAGCCCCGCGGCAGCGCCGTCCCCGCCGCGCCGGCTGCCGGAGAGCGGAGGGGGCGGGCGGGCGGGAAGGGCGTGAGGCGGCGGCGGAAGGGGAGGTGCCGCGCGGTGCCAGCTGCCCGCTCCGCGGGTCCGGCGGCAGCAGCAGGAGCAGCAGCAGCGACAGCGGCGGCGGCGGCCCCGGCTCGTCCTCCTGCCCCTTGCGCGCCCCGCCCCGGCTCCGCCGCCGCCCTCGCCTCGCCTCCCCTCGCGCCGCCCTCCCCATGCTGGCGCTGCGCGCGGCTCGCAGGTAGGCGCCGCGCTGCGCCGCGGGGACGGGCTCGGCCGCGCGGCCTGGCGGGCGGAGCGCGGCGCTCTCGGCAGGCAGAACCGCCTGGGAAACAATAGAGCGAGGCTAGGGCTGTGTAAATGTTGATATATTTATATATAGTGTGCGTATGTGTGTTTAAATTATGTAGGTAACATATATAATAGCGCGGGGCTTTCGGGCATGGCACAGTTGAAGCGCGTCCTCCTCGTCCTCATTGCGCAGAGAAACGCGCCCTGAC
>PTEX01000286.1:490410-560304 GCA_003342815.1 Eudromia elegans
TTGCAGGTTAGGTGGCCAGCGAGGGGTTTCCTCCACTGGCTGCCCTAGGGTCTAAGGATAAGGAGCATCCGAAGGATGTGGAGACGGAAAGGTAGTCCCTAGCTTTCTGTTCCTTAGTGCTTCTATCAAGTACAGATTTTAGTTTCTTCACCACTGCTTTGTTGTGAATACATTTGGGAGCGATTGCTGCGGTTTGTTAATTTGGAGTTCTTTTGGCAGTCTTCATTTGAGTGTACCCAGGTAATTATTTCACACACACACACCAAAAAGATAGTTATTTCTAATGCCAGATAGCAGCCTAATYGCTTGCAGGAGTTAAACAGGTCTATGTGGAAATGCTGATACATTCTCTTTCTCGCCAAGGCATCGTAAAGYGAGGCAGTTTTCAAACTGCCACTTCCAAGCGACAGTTTTCAGCATGTTTCAAATAAAAATAAGCAGAGATTTTTAAAAAAATCAATTAAATACATGGGGGGAAAAAGTAAGCTAAAATGCATATTAATTAACAGTCTAATAGACTTTTTAAGGATATTCTTAATAATGCTAGTAATAGTAGACTTTATTTTTTAAGGGTATTTTTAATAATGGAAAAGAATCTGACTAAAAGTAGACACTGAAACATTTTCAATGTCCTAAAATACTTCTCTAGGATTCAAGAATTATGGAATCTTTCTTTCAGAATCATTTTTTTGAATAGGAGATAAATATATGTGAACAATTTCAAACTAAATTTAGATTGAAGAGCTGTAAAATTTCTCATAATCAGAAAGACGCTCGGAGCAGTGTTCTGAATGGGGAGTAAACCAGCAGGAAACGGGAGGAGGTGTGGAGGGTGAAGAAACRTGAGGAAATCCTTTATAGTCACATTTCCCAGGACCTGAGGACTTCTCAAAACAAAGACAATTGTTGGATATGACTATTTTCCTACAATTTATCCGGTAATACCTATATTGAATCTGCAGCCCAACATTGCCTTTGATCTTTTCATGAGTMGTATGTTAGAAGAGACAGGGAAAAATTGAATCCTGTCTATTCTGTGATGTTAGTTATTATATRGATTTCTTAAGTGTTTTGTTGTTCWTTTTTGTCCRTGCTGAAGAATCCTCAGCTACTTGTTGCCTGAATATAATGTATTTCATGCTTCAGCTCATCATTATCGACACATATGTGACCCTGCAGAGGAGGAGAAGCTTTGGGGMAGGTGGGAGAAGAGCAGACAAAGAGTTCATATGTGTTGGGACGAGTGGAACTGCACAAAGTACTCTGTATGAGCATGCCTCACTTATTTTGGAGTGGTATAATGAATATTTCTGTTCTGTCCTCTGTTCCTTGTCTTCCCAGAGGAGAGCAGTGCCTTAAAAAGGTGCAAGTAAGAGAGATGAGGTCACTGTGTGTTGTGAAGGCACAGGGTTTTCCAGAGAACTAGTCTTGGCAAAAATCATCACTCTTCATTTTAACTGWTTGAGACTTAGCATCAATAGGAAGTTGAAGGGCATTCCCATATTACAGGCTGAATTGATTCACTGTGGCTGTAAAAGAGAGAAATTCTCAGGGTTTACAGACCTTCCTCCATAGTTTTCCTCTGTCCAGCAGCAGCACTTTTTTTCTTACCTTACAGCATTCGTTTGTTAGCCGATTACATTCAAGAACTGGGATACCTTAGTGGTGACAGTGCATGGGGCTTGCACTACGCACTAAGCACTTTATCTCTTGTTTATGTTGCTACCATGATACTCATAGACACTTATGTGCGGCAACACCTGAGAGCTGTAGGGCCATAAAAGCAGTATGTACATATTTTTACCGCTGTTCACAAGGTGGGGTTCAAAGCCCAGCTGCATAGTCCTAGCGAGCTCTCGTGTTAAAGCCATGGAGACCATGGTTTCAGAAGGGCGTCAGACACTGTAGGTGCAGTGCCATGACTCCTGCCAACAGTCAGCCCAGGCTGCCATGTGGAAATCATCTCCTCCTACAAAAGTCCATCAGACCAGTTTCCAAATTGCTTTTATTTAAAGACTATGAGTGAAGAAAAAGAGAGTATTTAACAGCAGTGGAAAACTGTCWAGAGATTTGTGCCATCTGTGTACGTCTGTGTACATATATCGCACGTATGTACAAGTTCTCACCTCAGATCAATTACTTTGCTTTTATTGGTGTTAATTCTGTTAGAGAACTCAGTAAGCATTTGTTGCCAGATAAGATCATAAAAGTAGTGCTGCTGAAMTTAAGTTTATCAGTAAAAATGTTTAAATGCTGCTATAACCTACAGTTTTTCTGACTAGCTCAAACTGATAATAAGAACTAAAGYTGTATCTATTATAGAAAATCCAGTCAACATAGAGCTTGCAAGGAACTGAGATGCAGGGAATTGACAAAATTATTTATTTAGTGCTAAAAGGTGCTATATTTTCTTTATTTGCAGCTTTGGGAAGCTTCTAAAGGCAATTGGAGAACTTTGAATTAGGAAGTACTAAACATGCTATTCTTTGCTTAAAAGGATACTGAGAGCTGTCTGTGCCAAATGCAGTCATGGCACAGAGCCAAGTGCTTTGCTAAGGAAAAGGGCCCAAGAATTCTGAGCATGTGTGTGCTGTTCCAGACACTGTCGAGAGCCAAACAGATGAAAGAGATGAGAGGCGAAGGGTGATGAGGACTGCAAGTGTGTTTGTCCAGCAGGAAGAAAATGACTGCTTCAGTTTTGGGGCTGTGGTCCCATTTCTTCAGCTCAACTGAGTTAGTGCTGACCTGTCATTACCTCTGAGTGGTTTATCTGTATTTGGCAAGTTCTATGCTGCACTCCTATGCTTTGTGGCTTTTTTTTTAATTTTATTTTTTCTTTTCCATATTATTCAGCCTGTTGCTAACTTTGAGGAGAAGAAAAAAAAGTTATCTAACTAAAACACATCTTAGAATATGTAGTTTCTATCTTAAAATCCCATCCTGAGAATGCAGAATGCAGCGCATCTTATACTATATTAGAGACTGCTGAGTCTTCACTGTATTTATTTTTACTGTCTGCAGAAGATCTTAATTAAAAATAAAAAAGTTGCTTGGCCAGTGTTGAGCTTTCCCAAACTATGCCTGCCCACTGTTATTTGTGTATATTTGGTGGCACTGGAGTCTTACTTTCTGGAAAATGCCAGCATATGGTATGTTATTCAAGCATGAAATAGTTGGTCCTGAGGCAACCTGTCAGGTTTCATATTGCTTTAATGGCCCTTTTTTAAACAAGCCCACTAGGTGGAGTGAAAACATCGAGGCACRTGAAGGTGCCTGGCAGGTACCAGATGATTGTCCTCTGTGTGCGTGAGGCTGCCTTCCAGCATCTATTTGTGCTGCAGCCACCAAGACTTCCAAATTTTTAGAAACTCAGATCTAGCATTTCAAAGCATAAAAGATTAAAAGAATTCTTGTCTTTTTTCTTCTCTGAAAGTTAAAAGTTAACAGCTTTTGCAAAGCTCCATGCAGTAAATGGCTGTTTACAAAATAAATTACATGTGTTTAGAAGGCTTTTCTAATCTGTCATTATTTATATATCATTAAAAATGCCATGTAAAAGGTACTGCTAAAGAAGTATCTTTACACCCATTTACACTCAGACTATTTAAACATTAGAAGATGCCAAAGGATTTTGGTGGTTCATCTTTGAAAGAAAATTTTACATTTTGATATATTTTCCAAAATAAGTCCTTTTTCTGACTTCTGGAAATGCACAAAAAAAGCATAAGACCGAGTTTAAACAAAACACAATATGCATAAAGCTTGGAAGAGTAAATGTTCAGTGCTGAATCATATGAGACGAGCCTTTTTTCTTCTTTTTTTAAGTCTTATGTCTTGACTCCCACTTTACCCCTGAAGCCGTTGTCCCAGGCCTTTCGTGTCAGCAGGGAATAGAGTTTTCTAGCATTTCTATTTAAGCCAATATACTTAGATTTTTGCATGGCTGTATAGAGCTGTCAGATTTATGAGCAAGTACAGTAAACCTGGCTGTATGTTTTTCCCAAAAATTCTTATGTAAATAACATCTAAAGTATTCTATAAAATCTTTGCCATTGTAAGTAATGCTGTTTGGGTGAAGATTGATTTGAAAACCAAGAGAGCCATTAAAGCATCTTGGATAGAATTATGGTTATTAATAGGTAATCAGCATTGAATGAYGTATCAAACTTGAGTCTTGACTAGGTTATAAAGTAAATAGGAGTAGTAGGAACATCTTGGAAACATACTTTTTTTTTTTTCCCCCATTTTCTAAAGCTACTCTTTCCTTTTTCTGATTCTGCTTCACAGGTTGTGGGGCTTTAGCTTGATTTTCATAGTGACATATTAAAAAGGATTGTTRAGCACATTCCTGCGATGGAACAGTCTTATGAAACAAAACCAGACTTATATGGATGTTTAGAAAAACTTAATGCATGAGTTAAAAAATCAGGTGGTAAATTTAATTGCTTTTGCTCATTTGCAGTACCCTGTAGTCTTCTAGTACAGTATTACAAAGGTCTCTCTCCTTTCTAAAGTCAAATTAAATTTCTATTTCCCAGAAGCAACAAGTAATCAAATTAGAGATTTGTTGGCAAAACAAATTGTCTGATGAAAATAGCAATCTCTTATATATCTGAGTGCAATCTGTAACTTGAAAACTTTCATTTTCTACTTAAAAAAACTTGTTAAAGTTCAGCAGCTACTTCTGAGTTATTATTCAACTTGCTCCTTTTTTTGGTAGAAATCTTCATTTTTACTGCTTTTGGAATTGGTGACTTGGTGCCATAATTTGTTGCTTTGGGAACAGCAGCTACTGTAAGCCCAAAGAGAAGCTCCTGGATTCTTCCTTCCCAACATCTCACTGCTAGATGGCAGAGGCACCATGTGTAATGTGTCCATCTCTCCCCTGTCATTCCATTGATATTATTAGACTCCAGAGGACTCATAAAAAAGAAAAAAAGATGCAGGTGGATCCTTAGCCGAGACCAATTAAACTTTCGCAGGAAAAACGTGAGTAGAGGTGCTGTCACTTTGAAGAACCTCCCACCAACATAGACCCTGGAAGGAGCGACTGGGAAGATCAAGTCTAGGCTTGTGCTACCTCAGGCACAGTCAGGAAGTTTTTTTTCCCTTGGTGCTTGTTGGGCAGCTATTTGACAATCTCACTGCCCCAATTGTTGCAAATGTCTCTCTAATTCTAGCTTTAAAGTATTACTGGCTGATTTCTGTTAATTTGTTCTCCTCTGAGTGTTGCCTCTTGGTGTCAATTGTTCTTTTAATTCACTGATGTTTAACCCTATGTAAACGTAAGGACAAGAGTCATCCTGAATCTCTAGACTAAAGCCAAGAGACGTGGATGCTGCTCTGGCTCTTTTCAAAGCATGTCCCTGCGGATGGCTACATTCTCCTTGTGCTCAAGTGGCAGACAGAGACTGAAACAAGCAGCAGAGGGAGGAACAGGGGAGAAGAGGAATACCATGAGCTGTCCTCCTACTGAGCGTGATACTTCTCCTGATGAAGCAGGAGTCTTTAGAAACAGCAGCAGTTGTGCCCTTCAAAAAATTTGAGTGTTGWATCTGAAACTGTGTGAACTAGTCAACTCATTAGACACAGGACAATTCTGCCCTCATTTGGTCGGCTGTAGTATATGTGTAACTTTATTTGCATGTGTACTTTATTATTATGTTTAATTTAAACTGAAGCAACTTCAGATTGTTTGGCCCGAGATAATGTCTGGCTCATTTATAAAGTTGCTGCTACTTAAATGTGAATCTAAAAGAATAATTGCCTCCKGTTGGTTCAGTTGCTATGTGATGGAGAAGGCTGTTGCTGTTATATTCAGAAGTATCTGTTTCTTTCTATTATTAATAGAATTTATTTTCCAGTTCTTATCTGAGAAGTTAAAGTTTTCCTCAGTGTATGATTCACCACAATACTTTTCTAAAAGCAATGCAAGTACAGGCCCAGAACAGTTTTGATACAGCCATATTATTTTACTTATATTCTCTTTTCRTTTTCTTTATATTCATTCATTAATTTTACATTTGGCCTTGTTTCTTTCTTTCTTTCCTGAACAAACCAGACAAAGTTTACCTAATTATTACTAATTATTACATTGCCTAATTATTAAGTACCAGTACTTACTCAGGTGGTAATGGGTAAGTATTGGTATTTTGGGGGGAACTCAAGGACCAGAATTTTAGTCCTAAGACCATATTAGGGAGTGTAGCATGAGCAGATACCTGCTTTGCTATATATTATTAAAGTGTATGACAGAGAAAAGTATTAACACAGTATTATTGGTTTTAGTATAGTATGTTACTTGAAGTTTTAGTAATTTTTTTTTTACAATTTTATGTAGATCAAGAATATGAAATATTAAACCAAGAGAGAAACAATCACGACTCTGCTTGTGCATGTATTTTCCCTTGCTTGTAGTTTGTCATTCATCTGCTGAGGATACATTGGCACAAAGTATAATCTCATTGACTGGTTGCAAGGTAACAATGCGTCTCCACTTGGTTACATGTGGTGATTGTTTTTCTTGAAATGTTACTCTGGGGTTTTTGARAGCAGTTTGAATTGTGCTGAGATTTGATAGGTTACGAAGAGTACCATGTCTTTCACAGCTGGTACAACTGGTATTAATCCCTATAGATGACTGTTTCCTTGGAGCAGGAGGAGGAGACAGGCTGTCAGCATTTCAAAAAGAGGCAATATTTGTTCTGTATCCGTTTTTTGTCTTTAACAGATATAGACAACCACTTGTTTGCATGTATAGTGGTAGTTTATGAAGCATTACAGTTTGCTTGTATGTTCCTCAATGCAGCTAGCCAACATATTAATAAAATCAGGTGGCCCAATCTTTTTACTTAAAAATAGTGCTCTAGAACCATCTGGACCCTGCATTCAAGCTTTTGAAATCAATCCAACTTTTTTTTTTTTTTTTTTTTTTTTTTTAGACATGTTTAACAGGTTGAAATTAATTTAAAGAGTAAGTGCTGTGACTATATCAGTGCTTCTGATCGTGTTTGCTGGTCAGTGAACAAGCTTTGCTTTGCACCTGCATTTTCAAAGCATGTAGCACCAACCCGAWGAAGATAAGGAATTATGGAGATCGGGCAGTTGCCTTCTGGAAAGAGTAACTGCTTGTGTGCTGCACAGTAACATAGTTGTTTCAGGTKCTTGTTTTCCTGTGCTTCAGATTCACTTGTGTGAAACCTTGAGACAGAGAGAAATCTTATATTTTCACCTAATTTTGGACAATTTGGACAATTTGGCAATATCTTTCTGATATTATCTGAGACCTTGAACCTAGTCTGGAAGAGGCTGAGCCTCAGGTTGCACCAGGACTGTATTTACACTGTATAGAAGACTAGACTGAGCATAGTCCAGAGGGAAGCAGGTCGTGACTTAGTAAAGTGCCTTTCTATAATGGATTTTCAGGTTAGTAATCAGTGAGGTTTGAGAAATGAAGCTGTTCTCCAAATACTCRTACTGTTTATTTATATATGTATATCCTTTTGCTTTCCTGAAACTAGCTTCATTTATCATAAACTCCTAAGTGGGGTTCAAATTTCCAGTTGTCCAGTGGAGAAGCTACTGGACATGTTAGTGTCTGATCTCCATTGGTATCAGGGAGAGGAGTGAAAGGAATTTTCTTTATTCAGGCTTCATATTCAGAGTTTGCAAACTGCCAGTATGCTGGTCATTGTTGCTTCCGTATGCCTGCATATGGAAAATGAAAAGTAAATGTATTGTCTGGATGGGTATTGGAGCATTTGATGAAGCTGTGGTAATGAGGAAAAAAAATTCTCATAATAAAATGTAAATAGGAATCTTTTCTCTCAGCTATGTCTCTCAGTTATGACTTGAGTAAAAATAATCTTGGCAAGGCTAATTCTAGAAAATCTCTCGTACTAAAGGAGTCTTAACAAAAACCCTTGCCTTTAAACAAAAGCTCTGCATGCAGCCCTCTGCAGAATGTTGGCATTTTCGTCTTACCTCGTTTTTCCTTTAGGCCAAAATTGCTTCTTTTATGTATACTCCTTGCATTGTATGCCAAAACCTATCTGAGCATTTATGCACATACCAGACTGATTTTGCTATAAAATGTATACAGCTACAGTGGCTAGTGCTAACAAAAATAGATAATTAACACTGAATAATGTTAAAGAAATGKCCCTCTTAATAGTTAGCTCTCTGTGTGTATTGTTGCTTATTTGTAGCTATTATTTATTTTTAGCTATTGTTGAAGATTTTGAGTTGCCATACTTTACCAACACGTGCATTTCTTTAAACTCATACAGCTGAAATGGGGAGACAGGCAGTAAATATCTGCCAGAGTTATTCTTAGTAACTCGAAGGTTTGAAATCCCCATGTTTCTTTTCTGAAGCTGCGAGTTGACCCTTCCATGGTACTAAACACTGTCAAGCAAATTTTACCCCTTAAGTGCAAACTCTCTTTTAATTATCATAACATTATGTTCTATCAGTTACTATTTAACATATAACTGAAATATTGCTGTGTTCTCCAGATGGGCATTTTGGCTATGTGGGTTTCTCTGGCCCAAGGTGTCAGCTGCCTGAATCTCTATCTTTATCCTTTAAACAACTAAGTTGAAGTTTATTTGGGCRGATGGGGAGATGAGGTGCCAATACGTCCAAAGCCAGTATTTTCCTGTCCTTGGTTTGGATTCATTCCTCCAAAATATAATTATTTTTTCAAGTCCTGTTCTTTTTTCCACACCCAGAGCTTCAGGACTGATTTGTTTTAGTATGCATATTGTATGTATGCACATCCAGAGGCTTTTGCGCAGTATGCAGCCATGTTTGTCTTTATAGACTGAGAAATGGTAACTGTGTTCAAAGGGGGTATGCAAATTTGGAGTACTATTTACCAGTTGGATATACCAAGAAGCTTAGGAGCACCTCTTTAATGGACCTGAAAATGACCACAAATTAGATGGATGAAACTTGCCTGACTTCTTCCATAAGCAGGATCATCTTCTGATGCTGCTGAGGGTGGAAGTACGTGTGAGTCTGCATTATTCTGGATATTCTTTTGATGCTGAAAATGCATTAACATGGAAAGGAGAAGGGTTATGGAGGGGAAAAAGGAAGCAGCAAATATATGAAGATGACTTTAAGAAGGACTTTTATCTTGCTTCTAAAAATATACTTTAATTATTAAGTCTGTTGCGTGTTTTTGATTTATAATGAACTACCTTTGAACTAGAATTTCAATATGCAAAAATTGGGTTTTTTTACTTTCAGGGCTGTTGGGCCACGACTCATATTGAGAATGACGTTAGGAGCTGAAATTACTAGCCAGCTCCAAGCCTCCTCTTATATCGCATCACGCCAAAACCTCTTGAGATGGGACCTGTCACCAGAGCAAATCAGAACAAGAACAGAAGAACTGATTAAGAAGACGAAGCATGTATATGACAGTGTTGGGATGCTGAGTACTGAGGACATAACTCATGAAAATACTGTACAGGCTTTGGCAGATATCGAAGTGGAATATGCAGGTTAGTGTATTTTCTGTGTGATTCGTTATTTAGCACATTTTGTCCACCAGTAAAGAAACACTGAGGAATGTTTGTTATGGCTTACGATCCTGGTCCGTACTGCTCTTGTATAGAAGATATAGAGGCCTCATAAGAGTCCTTCAAYCACTGTCATTTTTCATGGGCATCTCAACAGGATATAATTTGATCATACATGAAATTCTGCTACATTACTGTGGAGACAGAATTTAGAGTTAGTAAAACTTTTGAGCTTTTTGACACATTTGGAGAGCTACACCTGTTTTCTTTTTGCATGTGAAGCACTGAGTTACATTTTGTTTTCCAACTGTGTACAACCACTAGGGGACAATGTGCAGCTGCATAGATTACAGTGTCTGCAGTTGCATATATTACATTCAACTCTCATATAAGTACCTTGTTTGAGACACTGTAGAATCTGACTGAAAGCAGCAAATCAAAATAAATAATGRAAAGTCTGGTAAATTCAAAAGGGAGAGAAGGTCATGGATGAGTATGGAGGAATATTTGTATGCTGTTTTTTTTAAAAAGTATTCTTTACCAGCTAACTATTAGATTATATCTTGCAAATACTTGATGAAGCTAGGGATGAAACTAAGAGACTCATGTCTAGATTGTCCTGAATGAACTGTATGGACATACCAGCATGTAAATGGATTTTCAGGGCTAAACACAGATCATTCAGTTCACTTTTGTCCACTAGAGGAAATAAAAATATAAAAATATGATTGTGGTGCCATTGTTTGGAGAAAACCAAAACAAAATCTGTCATACTGCATGGCTCTTCTGCCTTTAACAAAATGTCAGGTTCTCTTAAACCTTTCAGAAATCCACAGTGGCAACAGAAATGCTGAAAGCAGGCACCTTACCTTGGCTCCCAGCACTAAGTCTTTGCCTTGCGAAAAAAGAGCAGCCTGGAGCACAAATGACTGTGCTACAATATTAGTCTGTGGCATTCACATTCCTTAGAATTACAGTTTAGTCACATCTAGTGAATTGACTGGAGTCATCACTGGCAGAAAGACTGAATAATCTTCATCTGAGTGGTTTCTGATCAGATTTGTTTTTAATAGAACCGATGTATTTGGCAACTTGGAAGCTTGGAAAGTGAAAAAGCTTTGGAAGTGAAAAAGAAAAAACCCAAAACCATCCAGTTTTAAATTGAAAGGAAAATCTCTTTGATTCAGGAAATAGTGGCTATCAGCTTCTCAGTATAACTATTAAGATTACATCTTCCAAGTTTGCTTTCTTCTTTACATGCCATTGCAATAGTAGGCCATATCTAATCTTTTAATACTAATCTTCAAAGCCATATGTGAAATTAGCATTACTTCACTCTGAAATACCCCATGGTATATGATAGGGACATGTTACCACAACAGTAGACTTCCATTAGAACTTCAGATTTAAGTCCTGTGTGGCCTTTCACATGCACATGAAAGTGAGAGTGCTACCCGAGTAAATGAAATTCATTAWCAGTAAAGACAGAGATGACAACAGACCCTAACATTTTACTTGAAAGCTGCCCAAACTACATCATTTTGAACCATCTTGGCTTGATGACAGGAAGGAAAAAAGAAGCTTCTTGCAGACTCTGAAAAGAACTGTGTGCTAGTGCTTCCATCCCATAGGKTTTTTTAAAGCAAAAATCTGAGAATATCTCAGGTTTTGATTTAAAAAAAGAAAGCATAGATTACCTAAGAATTACAATACTTTACAATTTCGTCCTGGGATTATTGGGTTTTGTTTTGGCTTTGGTTTTTTTTTTTGATGGGGAGGGCATACAAGAGAATTGTAATTGACTTGAAATAAGTTAATTTAGCTCATCCTGGGAATTCATTTTTATTTTAGCACTTCAATTCATTGTCATAAGTATGTGATATGTCTTTTCAAAATAAGAGGTCATCTAATCTCAGAAGTACACTTACAAGCAATAGTGTCACTCATATTCTGACCTGTAGAAGTTGAAAATATATAGACTGCATCCTTTGTGGTTGCCTTATTGCTTCCCCTTAAAAATGAAAGAGAGAGGGGCTTTGAAACTGTTTTGTGATGGCGATTTAAAAATAATCCCAAGACAGATGGTCACGTTTGAAAGATTCAGAGCTTTCCAGTTTAAAAATTGAAAAGGAAGCATCTGTGTCAGCTATGAAACAACATCAGTCATCTCTGCTTACAAATGCTTCATCTTTCAAAAGCTATAGATCATGTTTACATACGTTTCAGCTGACTTCTCCTAGAAGTATTGCAAGGGTGAGACATTCTGTAATGAATAATTGCTGTGAAATATTAGTTTGTTATAACGGGTGCAGTTTTATCCCGTTACCTATTCGACTTTAGCTTAGCCGTAATCACTTGGTTATCTTGAGGTCTGATCTGAAGCTTCACATTGCTTGGGGTACATATTTTTTGTGTTTTTTATTAGTATTGGAAAGAAAGGACATTATTAGGGCAGTTCATTTGTAAATACAGGTTCCTTATCCTTGAAGGGTCATTGCTTTTTATTTCAACAGTGGAAAGAAGCATGTTGGATTTTCCACAGCATGTCTCACCTAACAAAGAGGTGCGTTTAGCAAGCACAGAAGCTGATAAAAAGCTTTCGAATTTCGATGTGGAAATGAGCATGAGAGAAGACGTTTTCCAGAAGATTGTTTATTTGCAGGTAAATCACAATGACATCACTGTAAGTAACTTGTGAAAATGTAGATGAAATTCCAACAATGAAAAAAAATCTGAATATGTTAATATATGCTATGCATTTCAAAACACCCATCACCGTGTTTGCTTCACCTGTTCCTGTACTAGTCAGATATCCCCAGTGGGACATAACTACTCAAGCTGAGGCTGCAGTTTGTGTGTTTCCATCTCTCTCCATTGCAATAGCTTTGACATTTGTCTAATCTTCCAGTGAGCTGGTTCAGGAAGCTAGACCAGCAGAAGGCAACTCAGTAGGAAAAATCAAGCAAATTGTTTTTTTGCTAGCTAAACTTCCTGAACTGGTTTGTCCAGAGCATCACCAAGTGAGGAAGGAAAAAAAGAGGACAGTATAGCAATCCCTAATTTAGATTGGATTCTGCTGCTATGGAATTTGAATTGAAGGCTGTGCTTTATCTCAGAAATTGTTGAGCAATAATTTAAATTTTAAGAGCTAATAATAATTATGCACTAATGTGAGCAATCATCTACTGCATAACAGCTAAGAAAGTAGTAACCTTTTGCTGTAGGATGGCAGATGTGCAATTGCCAACAATGCAAGACTCAGCGAATCTTGCTGTTTCCAGATCACAACGTGAAGTTCTTGCCTAATTCAACTTCTCCTGTTAGAAATTCTTAGCTGACAAGTCAGGTGCCAGGAGCAGCTGGGGGTGTGAGGAGAAAAATCTCCTCTACGAAGGAAAATTTTCTTTTCAAATCATTTTATCATTTAGCCTTGTCAAAGATATAATTGTTGAGATACATGAGTTTAGTTTCACAGTCTTAATGTAGGGGGAGAAAAAGTTAAAATGCAATGAAGAAAATGAAGCCCCTCACAGTCTGAGCTTATTTATTATAGAGATAATCCTGTACATGATGACTGAATCTCCTAGCTCTCAGAGATATCTTGAATGTTTTCACTCCCTTTATTCAGGAGTAAACCTCTAAAAATTATTAACTGATTAGTGAATTCTGCTTTAAGAACAGTTTATGGTGGAAAATGTGTTACATGTTTATATTCAGTTTAAAAATGTGGAAATATTTTTTTCTCCCCAACACGTGGAGGGAAAAAGTGCCACTTAGATTTGTTATTGAATACTCTCCAGATCATATTCTTAGGGAATCTTTTACTCTGGGCCCTGATATTTTGACTAAAGGTGAATTTGGTAGTGAAGCTATTCTGTTAATTTTTCTTCCTAACATCTGCACATGTTGGCTAGCAGAGGCTTGTTTAAGAATGTTACCAATCTTCTCCACCCACATGCCCTCAGGAAACTCGGCCTGATGTAAACAGCTGCTGTGGTTTTTCTTCCTGATACTCTAATTAAATTTCTTTTTTTGCTCTGCCTCAAGATTTCTTCATGGAATGGGGTAACATAGTTGTTCAAAACCAAATATTTAAATTTCTTAGCCATGACCATATAAAAACTCCAAAGTTCCAAAATTTTATATTCAGAGCTGTCACTTCTGTTGCAGTTGTTCATCAGCAAATGGTGTCGAGCATCCTGAACAGACATGAGATGACTGCAGAGCACACTTAGTTCCTCTGCCTCTGAGAGTTTATACAGCTGAAAAAGTCCAAACTAGTCCTCTGGTGGCTGTCCTTGCCATAAGCATGTTTGTGATGGAGATAAGTGTCCCAAAGGGTACTGTTAAGTCTGGAAGCTACTTGATACTGCTGCCTTGTAAAGTACATGCAGAGACGTGTAGTAATCAAGAGGATGATGACAAACACTAAAGTGTTTTTTCTTCCAGAAGAGTCTTTCTCTTTCTTAGCTCTGGAAGGAGCCAATGCTCACTGGCCATAAGGGCTTACAAGTATTTGTGAATTATTATTTCTATCATCTGAAGTCTCTACTGGATTCAGGCCAAGAAATTTTAGGGAGTGTGACACTTACATTTCCAAATGTCTGAGAAGGATGGGGAATCCCTCAGAAGACCTGAGTACCTCAGGTTTTTCACTGTCCTCTGTCCTTAATTGTTACTTCAATGAAGGAAAAATCTCTTTAGAGTTCAGGTGAGGCACATTTTTGAGAACCTTTCTATTTCTGAGCCTTGCAGTTAGCATGACTAACAGCATGATAAAAGACAGTTAGCACAATAAAAATGTTAATACAAAAACAATATCTGCGTTTTTTCACCTCTGTTGTGGTAGAGTCATGCTTCCTTTCTTAGTAATCTTATTCCAGAAAAAAAAAAATCTGGAATTGTGAGTGGAAAAATTATATATCGCAATTCTAGTTATTTCAAATATTGTTTTACTCAATATCGCAGCATTTCTTGAAAATCCTAGATGTAGTGCTTGGTAGCACATGAATTTTATCAAGCTGCATAATGTCAGGGAGTATTCTTTGCCAGAAGCAAAATAGGAAGTCTGAGGGTCACAGGGAACAGATAATTGCATTCCTATTATTTCTTTGTGTTGGGAAGAATTCTGTATGGCTTATATTAGGCATTTATCACACATGAGGGTTGAAAATGTGAGACTTGTTGTGAGGAGGAGACAGGTTCCTCCCAAAAGGAAGGATCTGTCTTTTTTACAACGTTTTGTGAAAACAAAACAGCAGAGGCCCAGTGCAGAAAAATGTGGCCGTGGTGAAGGGTGCACCATGTAACTCCACTACGTGGTGTTGGATCAGTGATTTTGTATGGTAACCTGCACTGGTTAGATCATTGTACTTTTAAAAATGATCGTTAAAAAACGTCTATTAGTGGATAATAATAAAACGAAATGATGAAGAATACTTTTTAACTATTATCTGCAAACTAAGTTAAATCTACCAAATGCTTTAGGAAAGTTGGTTTATCACAAAGTGATTATAGTCAATACTGTTGTTAMTTGAACTTAAAAATTCTCATGTATAGGTTGCTGGCATATGTATAGGTGTGTTGTGTACAAGTGACCTAATGTTTATCAGTTTTGACCTTTTGCGTGTTGAGCAGGAGTGAAGACTTGTGACTGTCTTTGAAGATTATTAKGAAAGCTAAACTCACTTGAAATTCTTCATGATTCTAGAAGCCCTTCTCCACTGTTTATTTATTTTTTAATCCTATRTGTAATGGGAATTTCCCAAAGAGTAATCTTCAGAGTAATAGGAGATATTACCTCTGAAGAGCAGTGCTGAAGAACAAGACACCACCAATGGTTGTGATCATAGAAATACTGTTTAAAATAGGGAGTATCTGTTGTTCCCCTTTCTCCACCAAATTATGAGTACCTGAGCAGTTTTCTTGTCCCAGCTGATCAGTGAGGTTTGAGAGAGCAGGTTGGTCCCAGTGTGATTGTTTAATCACTTGTATGTTGAGCTTTGCTTTTCACTAATTGCAGTCCCACTGGGCCTCTACTATGTTTCTTGTCGGTAGATATTTTGTCTCCCAGCCTAGAGAATGGCARTGTATCAGCTTTCTTCAAAAAAGGAAGTGATAAGAGACCACTTTAGTATTAACTATGTATTAAACACATATTTAATTATTTTTCTTCCTCAGGAAAAAATACTGTAAATTTTTCACCAGTTGTCATCGTACTTCTACGCGCACTGAGTCTGTTTTGGCTGGACATTACATCAGACTTTGTTGTAAATTTTGGAAACTATGTGCTCACATTCATTCTCTTGTCAGGACCTGTGTTACTCTTCACTAATAGATTTTATCGCATCAGTCAGTGTACTGGTCAGAGTAGACACTGTTCAGGTTTTGCTGTTGAGTGAATTTTTTTAAAATAATTTTTTAAGCTCAGAGTTTTTTCTCCTCTTTTCAATTGGTGAAATACCTACTTTGAGCTTTTAATTATTATCCATTTTCTCCGGAGATGCTACTAGAGTCTTGTTGCAAATCCGTTCTGTTTGGGAGAGAGGTAATATGCACTGACAGGTCATTAGTTGACAGTTGTGTAACTTTTTCATAAAATTTGCATGTTTCAACATCCTTACTTTACAGGGTGCCAGTCAAGAATTAATTGTAGGTAGGCAAGCTGACGAGAGGGTTGTTAAGACAAGTTGTAGCTGATTCCAACAGCTTCCAACTTTTAAGGATATGTCTTCTTTTTTTTTCTTTTTTTCTTTTTTTTTTTCCCCCCTAAGTACTATAACTTACGCCTTTTTAAAATACTTGCTTTAGGATGGTAAGAGAGGAAGTTAAAATATTTAGAGTATTATTTTCAACTTGGCACAAAAAGAGTGAGTTTCTGAATTGKTCTAGTCTGTTTGAATGGGTATTTCTTTAGAAGTTAGACTCTTAACAGGATTGTTTTAGTGGTCTGTTACATGCAGTATGTTGTGTTTTAGTATCAGTTGTTTTGGAGAATGATCATTCAAGCATCTGCCTAATGGCACAACCAGGCTTAGCCATGCAGTTTATTTATTGACCCTGGTTTGTTCTGGAAGAGAAAGATTTATATGCTGGAATTTTATCCCATCTACCTTGCACTTCTGCAACCTATGATGTTGTAAGAAAGCCACAGAAAGAGCTTTAAGTGCACAGTGGACATCGAGGACTTGTCATTATGACTGTATATAAGTGCTTCTGTTCTCATTTCTGACACTGATACCAAGTAAAAGAAAATTTCTTAAAAAATTCCYGTGTCAATAAAATAATACTATTGTATAAGATAAGTTAAAAAAATCCAGAATGCTTTATTATTTCTATATTATTCTTCTAAAGAACGGGTCTATTCAGACCTTTATTTTGGTAAGTATGTTTCTCATACTGTGTCATGAAAAAAAAAAAAAAAAAAAGCTCATTGTCCTCTACTGTTATTTCAGCAGACCTGCAATCTTGAAAATATAAAGCCTGAAACAAAGCGGTATCTAGAGAAATCGGTTCAAGTGGGAAAAAGAAATGGATTGCATCTTCCTAAAGAAGTGCAGAATGTRAGTATGGGTTCTTAGATTGTGAAGCAAAATGAAAAAGTTGTTGAAGGTATGAAATGGTGGTTGTGTAGCTGAACTAGTAAGCATATTAGTGCTAAACTTGCTTCACATGCCAAATTTTCTCTGGAGCTTGCTTAAATAGTGCTTTAATTTTAACTATCTGTTSTTGGTCTCAGATTCATCCTCTAAACTTCAGTCATTCAAAGGTTTTAAAATTAGTAGGATTCCTCCAGTACTCAGTGGATAGAGAAYGTATCACCTCACAGGTTTCTTTTAATCTGGAAGACTATCTGAAAGAAGTTTGCTGTATCTTCTGATCAGAGAAGAAACCTAATTTGCTGGATTCCTTGGATTCCTAACCAAGTGGCCTCTTAACCAAAGGCCTTGCAAAAATGTTAACTGAGTCCAAGCTTCAGAATGCATAGGTAATAGTTGTTACAATCACACAACTCTTTTTATTTCCAATATTAGCAAGTGTTGTAAAGGTAGTCCAAGATTTTCAAAGATGCTAGTGATTTTAGCATCTTTGTTACGTGCCCTTGTRTTACCTGTTAGTTATGTGCTYTAGTTGTCCCTGCTTGAGCAGGGAGTTTGGACTAAATACTCTCTAGAGGTCCTTTCCAACCTCAGCCATTCTGTGAGTTTGAATAACAAATGAGAGGTAGCTTCAAGGGAATTCAGGCAGCAGGGATTCAGGGAATCTTGGCCCCGTGAAGGGAGTAATTCCCTAAGAATATGAAAGCTCTTCTTACTGCTGAAAATGATGGAGTAGCATTTTCAATATTTGAGAGGCTGAAGTAATTCTCCTGAATTTCTGACCTGCTGTGTTACAGTCTAGAATTAGATAAGATTTACATTAGATATTTTTGCATGCTTATTCATTTGATTCCCTTTGATTTTAGTGCTTATTTTTTACAATTAGACTTTTCTAATATGAAAAATTAGATATATGAAGGAACATAATACTTTTCAGATAAGTTCTTTATGTGGTTAGTACCCTCTGAATTGAATTTTTAAATGCTTTGAAATGCTGTTGGAATGATAGCTTACCCTGTTGTTGCTTTCATTGGCAACAATATTGCTAAAGTCTCCAAGAAAATAAAATGGTAAAATGAGCCTGAGTGTACCTTTCTGGAGAAAAAAAATAAAAATAAAGCAGGTCTGTTCATGTGCAGGCTAGCATTTGCCAAGCATTCAACATTTCTTTTTTGACTAACTTTTGGCTTGTATTTGATTTAGGAAATAAAAACAATGAAGAAAAAATTGARTGAGCTATGTATAGATTTTAACAAAAAYCTGAATGAGGAAAACACATTTCTTTTATTTTCTAAGCAAGAACTTGGTGAGTACTATCAAGTTTTTTCTTTTCTTCATCTTTCCAGTTGTATTGAAGTCATCTTTTTTTTTGGGCGGGGTGGGGCCCACTGGGTGATGGTTAGGTAGAACAGAATCCTGGCTGCATTCCAGTCTTCGTCATTTCCTTGTTAATTTTTCCCCAAAGTTAGTTTAGAATTAGCCTTTGTAGAGTTAAATTCTTCATAGACTACTGCACTGCTTGCCCTGCATACATTTAGTGCATCTGGCCTGCTTTTCTTTAATAACTCTTCTCTGCGTCTTTTTGTCTATTCTCTGCCATCAGCCAACCCAGTGTGTATTTTGTTTATTACAATTTGCTGGAAAATTGTCCTACCAGATAGTTAAACCACTTCAATCATTTAAATGCTACTTAGAAGATTTCATTGGATAGGGGAATTAGGGATTCATTATCTGGAAGGTATGGTATAAAATGTTATTTACTAACCCTCGAGAAAATATTTTAAAAGCTATATTAATTTTAATCTAGTCTCACATATTTTTCTCTTTTGCTCACAAGTAAATATTACAAGTAATTTTCACTCTGCTTGGTTTTCRTTTGAAGAAAAAAGGATCGACAAGTAGCTGGAAGAAGAAGAGTTGTTTTTCAATAGAAACTTCTGATGTTAAATTGGGCTGTAGCAAAACAAATGTAATAATGTCCCAAAATGAGATGGAAGTAGCTAATTCTGGTGAACATTGTTTATTGATTTGTGTTCTACAGAAGGCCTTCCAGATGACTTTATTAAGAATTTAGAGAAGACTGTGGAAGACAAGTATAAAATTACTTTAAAGTATCCCCACTATTTTCCTGTCATGAAGAAGTGCTGCATTTCAGAAACCCGGAGAAAACTGGAATCTGCCTTTAACACCAGATGCAAAGAGGTACATCATATATTGACTGTTCTGCTGTAGGTAATGACAGAATTGAAGGAAAAAAAAAAAAAAAAAAAAAAAAAAAAAAAAAAAAAAAAAGAGAGAGAGAGAAATCCCTACAGGTGTTAGATTTGAGCTCTGTGTATCAGCTAGCACTAGTAAAACCTGTCAGTGCAGACTTCAGCATTTCCTTGTTCYGGTTTATTCTTATGGATCAGGACGTTAGAAGATGAGGAGCTGCATGAGTGTGTCAAAGTCATGCTGTAATAAAAGTAGGATGTGGTTCTGCTGCCAAATTTCCCTACCATCTATTCTGTATCTACTTGTTGGCAGTTTGCTCCCAGAGGAGGCTTTCTGAATGTAGCTTCTGAAGTGGGACTCCTCAGAATAAAAGAGGTTATTTGAGYACATATTTTAATTATAGAATCATAGAATGGCTGGGGTTGGAAGAGACCTGTAGAGGTCRTCTAGTCCAGCCCCCCAATTATGAAATGCAGGTGAAAGGTGAAATAAATGCTTTTTAAAAACAAAACAAAGCAAAGTCATTTAATTGCCTGGAAAACAGCTGGAAGCATGTCTTAAGAAGAGGAGAAACTATCTTATTTATAAGTTGTTTGAAATTCATGAGAGCAGATGCTTAGAAAGGTACAAAAGTAATGAGAAGAATAGAAAGCTGGAAGTGTCCTTGTGGCAATTGTACCAATTGCTCATTAGAGAACAGCAGCAGAGCTGAGCTTTTGTACTTGGAGTGCTGGGAAATGTGGTGAGCTGGGAAAAGTGGTGAGCATCCGGTAATGATGACAGAGCACCAAAGCAAGACATTTAAAGGCTTATGTTTTTAAAGGTGTGGGATCATCTTCAAACCTGGARTTCTATACATACCTTGTAAAAAGATTTTTCCCAGTGAAATTGTGCTTTTCCAGAAATGCAGAATAACAAAATTTTGTTTTCAGCTTCTTAGGAGTGCTCCTTTTCACTTAGACAAGGACCTGGGCTTTTTTTGTGGGCGTTTCAGATGAATGTTCTACCTTAACTCTTGACTGTTGTTGTCAGAGTGAGCAAAATAAGAAAACTTGCAAACAAGCTTTGTGTATTGGCCTAAGAGTCTGTCTTCACTATTAGTCTTTGCAATCTGTTTTGAACAGGAGCTAGCAATTTGAGCCTCCTCTACGTTATATCCCTATTTTTTTAACATATGTAAATATTAATAAGGAAAATCTCTTTGCAATACTCAAATGTCTTTTATCTTAAAAAGTAATGGTGTATCKTTTAATTTAATTGAAATAGATTTATTATAATAAAGTAATGATCCAGACAGATTAGAAAATGAGATATTTGGCAGTCTATGTTCAAATGCTGCAAGAAAAAATTACAAGAATCAAGCTAAAGTTATATTTTTATGTATGTAACTCTTAACATGTTTCATTTAAAATATTTGCTCTTCCTCAATTACAAATGTTATTTGGATAAATGTTTTCATAGTGTGCATTGGCTGATTTGAATTCATAAAATTACCTTTTTTTCTTTTAGGAAAACACAAAAATTCTTGCTCAGTTGCTTCCACTAAGGGCAAAAATAGCAGAGCTTCTTGGATATAATACTCATGCCAACTTTGTCCTGGAATTGAACACTGCAAAGAGCACAGATAATGTAACAGCCTTCTTAGGTTTGTTTTTATTTATAAATAATATTCCTATATTTAGAGTGGCACTATGACTTCTCAGCCAAGACTAATTTAAATACATAATTGGGTTGCAGTGTGCATCGTGTTCACATAGAAAGGAGCTCTCTGTTGCTTCTGCTGTGGCATATTGAAAATAACCGCTTTGGGACAGACAGTACAGATAAACTACTGTCTTTCTCTGCACCAAAATGTGATTAACCTAATTTGGATCGAGAAGAACATGTGTGGGATAAGCATATATTATCAGTTCAAGAGCCTGTGTCACACTTGCAGCTTTTTATTCCATCAAGTTGGCTGCAGGTTTTTTATGTCTGTAGCCATAGCATCTTTTTGTACATAGGCAGCACTGCATTAGGTGTAATAAAAGATGCAAGTCTGCTTGGAGAGAARGGGTAATTCTTTGGTCATAAAAGGTTTTGGACAGCAGCTTATAACTCATTAAGGCCCAGAGCACCCTTTTTAGTAATACACTTCTCTATTTGCCTTTTTGTGCAAATGTTTTCTGTTCTGGTTACAACAAAACCTTTGTTGGAGGTACAAAGGAATTCCAATCAAGGCAACTCAGTGATTTTTCCACAACAACTACTTCTGGTGGATACTTTTGCGGGGAAGAGAAATTTTTACAGAGTACTTGCATCTTTTATTTGAAAGTAAAATGGCTGTGAATGATCTCTTGATAAGTTCTATAGGATTGTGGGACTAGAACAGTTATGTGCTTACATATGACTGTTGTGATGTCTGCACAGTCTGTGGTACTTTAAAAATATCTGTAACTTCTAGCTGGTTTTAATATCTAGTAAGTAAATGAAATACCTGAACCCATATCACTGAGGATCGTGCATGCTCCTGACCTACCTTAATATAAAGCAGGTATGTGCTGAGCATGTCTATAATACAGAATGCTTAGTTAATGAACGCAATTTGAGTTTTTATTCAAGTCAAAAAAGATGACTGAAAATACATACTTTGAAATTAAGTTGAGAGCAATTCTGCTCTATTTTTTCAGTTAATTCAATTTGGAAAAAAAAAGTACATTTTGGGATATGTAAAATGGCGTGTGTTCATCAGATTAATCATTAGCTTTGGGGKTTTTTTTATATGAATTAAAGTATTATTTGCTGTGCTTTTTCATATATATTTATGTTTTAAATTAATGTTCGTAAGTTGATCCTATGGCGAGCAGGCTGTAAACTGTTAACATTTATTAGTCATTTAAAATGCATATAGTATTTTATAACCCACCTAGAAACAGGATGGTAATATGTTACATTTGTACTCCAAATTCAAATATTTAACATCAGCCTGAATACTTAAGGAGGTAAAAGCATTTGACAATTAAAAAATRCTCAGCATAGAAGGTAGGTATTGTATGTACTTTATGCAASCTTCAGGAAGGTGAAATGTTTAGTATAGCTCTGATGTAGCACTTTCACAGTGCTGTGATCCTTTCTTGTCCAAGAACAACTACACTGAAAAAATTGAGATTGTAGGAATTAGTATCTTTTAGTTTTGCTAGACTGAAGGCAAGCTATAGTATAGACAAGAGCTCCTCAGTTACCTTTTCTTTTATATATATGAAGTGTATTTTTAGATTTCAGCTGGGGCTAGATTAGAAACCACTTTGAAAGGTCCTGGAAGAAAGTATAGGTTGAACTTTTTCTTACACTTCCAGGAACTCACGATAATTGCAGTCTTCATTTGCTTCTACAGAAACATATCAAGACAACTGAGATTACATAAAGTAGAACCAAAGGTTTGAGTGAATGTGTTGTTACTTTTCATTTCTGATGTCTTCGAAAAAGTCTGAATTTACTTAATCCTTCCAAGCACTGCTAGGCCTATGTGCATTCCTGTGCTGTTTGGAGCATGCTTACAACTAAAACTCATTGAAACAGAGAGCAGAGAGTCGGCATGTTGTTAATCAAAAAATGGAGAGCTCTAGCATTTGCTTTTGGGACACATTCAGCTTCACACAGTATAACTTTATGTATTTTGTAGGAATAGAAATAACTAAGGAACAAAGAAGTTGATTTAAAGGCTTTTAAAGGCAATTTTTTTTTTTTTAGATGACTTGAGTAAGAAGCTAAAACCATTGGCTGAGGAAGAAAGTAAATTCATTCTAGATTTGAAGAAAAAGGAGTGTAAAGAAAGAAATTTTGATTACGATGGAAGAATCAATGCATGGGATCTTCATTATTATATGAACAAAACTCAAGAGCTGAAATATTCCATAGATCAAGAGAAGCTGAAGGAATACTTCCCAATTGAGGCTGTTACAGAAGGCTTATTGAATATCTATCAGAAGCTACTTGGACTTGTGTTTGAGCAAGTGAAGAGTGCACATGTCTGGCATGATAGTGTCACTCTTTACACCGTAAAAGACAGTGCAACAGGAGAAACTTTAGGGCAGTTCTATTTGGACCTTTATCCCAGGTAATTTTGACTTGCCGTTTTACTTAGGTGTTTAAAATGGAAGTGATTTGAGCTGAAGCATGTGGAAGTAAATACCTGTCCCACCAGCAGGACTATCACTGTGTTCATTAAGCTGTGCTCTGGACTGTTCTCAGTTGGTGTACACCTCTTTAGAGTTCAATATCATAGAACTTTTAATCCGGGGCCTCTCATTGACTGAGAAAAATAGTCAGTTCTTTATTTTTGTTAGGTAATGCTGCATTCCTTGATCACACTCGATCTGTGAAGCATTGTTGCTCTTTGTTTCCTTTAATACTGCTRTCTAGTTATGAAGAACTGGCTAGTTCTCCATCATTTAGTCTTTATGACTGTTCTCCTCCATAACTCCTTAATACTTTGCTTGACTTCGTTACTTTCATTTGTATTGAAGCGTTACTGGCGTCTGTTCAGATTACAGCCCAATGTGCCAAGCATTCCTAGCTTCTCACTGTTCATCCTGAACTTCATAGGTGTTTTTTGTAATCCGTTGTCCAGATTGCTAAAGAAAATATCAATCAGATGAGGGCCAAAGAGGATTTCCTGTTGACCAAACCTTGAAATGTGCTTCCAGGGTAATTTCTGTAGCTTTCTTAGCTAAGAGAATCATCTGTGGTATGCAAAAGGAGAAGGCTGAACTGATTTGACATGATTTGTCCTCAGCTAGACCTTTGGCTGTTTCTTTAGCCATTTATAAAATCACTGATACTTTTTTTTTTTTAAACTAAATTGATATAAGGACTTCTTTGAATAAAAGGAAATCAGATTGGTTGATATATAACTATGTAAGTTGTTCTTTCAAGACATGCACTAATTTTCTTCTTCACCTGTTTTCTACTTTCCCTTTTCTCCATATCCAACATGAATTGCTGAAGAGAATTGTTAATAGGATTTTTCTGACTTAACTACTCAAATTGAGTAGTAAGCAATTCCAAATAGTTTTGCTTTAAACTTTAGGATCTCACTGAAAATGCAGTATACTATATTCTTTTATGTCCTGTAGTGAAAGAAAAGCTCCTGCTTCAGAGGGTAGAACCTAGTCTTTCCTGTTGCAGTGTTCACAGGTAGTTTAAAAATAGAATAGACTTCAGAAGTCAATACTTGTGGTATTCAGATAAGAATCAGACACTTGTGAAGGCTGCCTGTCAGTCTTAAACTGATGTGATTTAATACTGCTTTTCCCTGGTGTGTTCTTGACATGATATTTGATCATTCTAATGAACAGGTTTAATTTCGTTGTATAAACCTTTCAAGAAACACTGATTCATCATCCTTATCCTTGAATAGACTTTTTATTCTGGTAAGCAGGCTTATGGTTTAAAGACAGTTTCTGCTATATTTTCTTATGCAGAGAGGGAAAATATGGGCATGCAGCTTGCTTTGGCCTCCAGCCTGGCTGCCTTCTCTCTGATGGCAGCAGAATGATGTCTGTGGCTGCTCTGGTCACCAACTTTACACAACCAGCATCAGATCATCCATCATTGCTGCGACATGATGAAGTGAAGACTTATTTCCATGAATTTGGGCATGTGATGCATCAGATATGTGCACAGGTTAGTGATGTTTCTAGTCCAGTGTAAAGACCTACTTTTCCCACAATCTCAGAGGAAGGTATAGGTTGATTTTAATGTTAGTTTCCAGTTTCAGTAAAGTAAGTGTACATTTTTTGGTAATTTTTCAAAGTGGAAGCTTGATATTGATTTTAATTTTCTTTTAAAATTACAGCAGTAAAAACAGTTTCTGAAAAGAAACAGGAACATGACAATTCTGTGTTAAATCTCAAATTAAAGAAACAATGTTCAATTGAGCTCAGAGCAAAAGGCTAGACTTCTTAATACAATTGCATTTATATAATTGTTCAAAGGTATAAATGTAGTAAATAAGGGTATAAATAATCTTTACCCTAACATAGCTTAGAAATTAAGAATTCTGTCCTTCCCTTAACTAACTAGAAACTCTTAATAAATGTGACATGTTCAGCTTTCTTGCAAAACTGACCTCAGAATGTAGGCGACCAGTGAAAATGCTCATGTGTTGCAGAGCCTGTGCAGGGCAGCACAGCTGTCCTCTTCTATAACTTGAACATTTCCTCACTTGCTGTGGAATTGCAGACAGGTCAAGCTGACCTGCTTGCAGCTACTTGTCTCACTGCTCAAGTGGTCTCTGTATGTAACTGCTGCTGTTGTATTTCATGTCAATCACTTAATGGGCTAATAAACGCATCTGCAAATGACTTCCCTGTCCCACGTTAACACTTCCTGTCCTCTCTCAGATTAGCGTGTGCAAAATGGTGTCATGTGTTTTTGTTTTTGTTTTGTTRGGTGACATGTTTAAACCTGACGTTTAAGAACAGATCCTCCACAGCGTATGGGGGGATCTGGTAGGGTGGGTGCATGTGAGGGGCAGTCAAACCTTTTGGAGAACAATTGTGCTCAYAGCAGTGACTGCGAGCTGCTGGGAAGCGAGGTACTGGCATGAAGCCGAGASCTGCCTATGGCATTGGGAAGGCAGAGCTGTTCACATGCCTGATCTGACTATTTATGGTTAGTGTGGAGGGATTATGGATGGGTAGATGAGGATATCTGGAGGCAAGACACTCTTAACACTCGTCCTGTCTTTTTCTCTAGTCATTTCTGTCATCATTACATCCCATCTGCTTCTCTCCATGTTTTCCTCCTGCTTGAGATTCAGCAAGGATTTGAATGACTAACAAATATATAAAAACTCTAATGTTTCTCTCCCTTTCTAATCTCATGATATCTGTATGTTACATAGCTGCCAGTTCTGTGGGTGTTCTCTGATACGTGATTTTTATTTATTTTGATAACCCTTCAKTAAAATAAATTCAAAAGCCAATTTCCACTGGTCATAAGTCTTCAGTGGAGGAAAGAAYCTAAGAGATCCAAAGCCCTTCCAGAGGCTGTTTGGGGAACTCTTGGTTAAGGGTTGGCAGGAGGTGGAGGCTATTAGAAGACAAGTACATAACTACACCAGTTATTTCAGAAATAATTTAGTTTTAGAACATAATCTGAAAATTATTTAACATCTGCAAATATTTTTAAACTAATTTCACTTTTTTCTTCAAATTTAGTATTGGGGGGGATTAAGCATGAAGGAATTGACAATAGTAAAGTGAAATAAAATGAAAAGCTGTGATGGATTAGCTTACAGAAAGAAGATTGTTGTATCAATAATTACCCAATCATATCACATTTTTATCACATTTGGAGACCTTTCTTTCCTAAAGCTCCCTGGATTCATTTAGTTCAGTTCATGTAYCATTGGTTCAAATAATTGTGCAGTAGGTTCCGTCTCCCTCTCCCGCTYTCACTCTCTCTCCCATATATGCACACACAACACTGCCTTTGTGAATGAAGAAAGTTGTTAGCATTTATTAAGTTAAGTTGGTCAAGTAAAATCACTGAATCAGTGCATTAGATCTGTAATACAATGAGCATTTTTGAATATATAATTGGAATTTATTTTTACTTTGAGGTAATATAACAAAATTCCGTAATAATTTATATCATTATAATAAGATTAAACTAAAACATTCATATTGCTGTAATAGTCTAAGAAGTGAAAGGATTATTATTAAGATAAATGGTAATATAATTTCACACTGTTAGAGAATGCACTAAATAATGATGGAATAATTAATTTATTCTTTGGCAATAGCCTAAATACATGAATTTATGCCCTCTTCAAACTTTGTGTGTTTTTTTTCCCTTGCTATTGCCTTGCTGATATGATTCCTTCTACTCTGATTAACAATGAAATTTTTGGCATCTGAAAGTTTATGTTCTGCTAGAAATCCTATTTTTATTTAATGCAATGACTTTCTCTTGTAGACTGATTTTGCTAGRTTTAGTGGAACTAATGTGGAAACAGACTTTGTAGAGGTACCTTCACAAATGTTTGAGAACTGGGTATGGGAAAAAGAACCACTACAACAGATGTCGAGACATTATAAAGATGAGAGCCATGTTGCAGACACTCTCCTCGAGAAACTTGCTGCCTCTAGACTGGCTAATACAGGTATCTTTTTCCCCCATCTTTCCCAATGTATGTCTGTATGAATATATATAAAATATATTAAAAATTATAGGAAATGGTCAAGATAATATCCTTTGTAAAACATAGCAGTCCAGTTGCACTTCCTCTGTGTCTGTATTATCACTGTCAGTGCCATGAAGGATTAAGTGTGCACTACAGAAGAAGATGTTAAGTTCACTGGATGATTAATTCCTGGATTTATTAGCCTGAGTTATGACTATCAGAAAAGGCTGTGATGACTGATACTGCTACATAAGCAGTCTGGTTTTCCAGCCAGGCTATCCACACATACGTGTGAGGTGATCACAGGGACACGGGTTGGTGGGGCTTGGGGTTTTTTTTCCCCCTTCTCCTCATTTTTCCTTCTTTTTTTTTTTTTTTTTTTTTTTTTTTTTTTTTTTTTGGTAGCCCAGTGTGTTTGTGCATGTGCTTCCTGCATTTGCCCATGACACTTCACATACATGGAAATTTTTTGCCAGTGTACTGAGCATGTATAACATGGTTTGTAAACCCCCAASTCTTCAAAACAGAACCTTAGGCCCATGTTTCCCACTGTCCTGTAGACAGATACACTGCTTCCCTCGTCTAAGTCTCCGCAGTCTCAATCCATTCTCTTTCCACATCTCATAGCACCTTACCTGTATCTCCACACCAAGGCTATGATCCCATGCCATTTTTCCTCATCCCATTATTTCTCTCACTCTTTGTAATCAAGTCTTTCCCAAGCTCATAGTTTTAACCATTTTTGGTATAACTTGTAAGTCTGCAAATGTTTATCTCCTGCTTCCCCTGCTTCCCTGTCCTGAAATGAGAAGTACCTATTCTTGCTGGCTGATATGAACATTGTAGCTGCATAAGCATCTTATCTGGGCAAAGGTTCAAATCTTGTAGCTTCTTCAAAAATCAGAACCTAAGGCAGCTGCAGCAATAGCTGCTGCTTTTTGCAGTGCTGYGGGTAATAGCAGTAGGAAGACCACTACCATCTGTGTAAACCTTGAGTTAAATGGCATAATGAAACAGACAACTGAAAGCATTGTTTTAAGTAAAGAAGTTTATTTTAATGTGTATACTTTAATTCTATTTCAATCCATGAGGGGAATAATGGAAAGATGGAKCTGGGAATGGCAATTCCCTTTTAAAAAAATATAAGCCTCTAACTGAAGCATTCAAAAGCAAATAACACAACTCCAAGTTTTGTCCTCAATTAAAATTCTACTAATTCAGGATATGAGTTGACAGCTTTGGAAAAAAAGATGCTAAATAAACTCCAGTTATTTTGATGGTAACTAATTGAATATTGTTATCCACACAGGTCTTCTAACTCTCCGTCAGATTGTTTTGAGCAAGGTTGATCAGGCTCTCCATACAAAACCKTCTATTGACCCAGCAGATGAATATGCCAAAAACTGCATGGAGATTCTAGGAATACCAGCAACCCCAGGTAKGGTACCATGAAACTTTTCTATGGCATATCCAAATGCTTTAAATGAACATACTTTACTTTTCCAACAGTGCTTGTCATAAGGAGGGGAAAAAATAAAAGTTTTCTTAGAATCTAATTTATGAACCTGAAATAWTTACTTTGAATCTAGGGATGATCTTAATTATTCTAAGGAACACAAAGGCAAATGCAAAACTTAACCTTTTSAAGACTGTAATTTGGAGTGATTTGACCTGAATACCACAACGGGGTCTACACTAAATGTTCTGTCACATTTGTGTCAAATGTGTAACTGGCCTGCAATAGGAAACCAGATTTCCTTTATAGGCAGTGGAGTATAGTTGACACTCTTAGAGATATACTCAGACCCTTTGTCATAGGTTTCAGATTGATTGAGGATGCATTGGTTTTTTTTCTATTGCTGAACTACAATATTCATCAAAGAAATTATTGAATTTGATTTAAATACCTTACTTTTAATGTACTTTTTAAGGAACAAGCATGCCAGCTACTTTTGGACATCTGGCAGGTGGTTATGATGGCCAGTACTATGGATACCTGTGGAGTGAAGTGTTTTCCATGGACATTTTTTATAGCTGTTTTAAACAAGAAGGAATAATGAATCCAAAGGTAGGTRTTGTATATATTGATTGTTTTACCTAAAAAGTTAGTTGCACTTTATTTCTAAAATCAAATTTATTGCAATCAGCATGATGCATAGATTTAATGTTTCAAGTACTTCTACATTCTCAGATGCAGTACAGTAGAACAGAGGAAAAAAAGGAATATAAGTGACTTTAATTTTGTGCTGAGATCCATACTATTGTACGGCATGAACGGATGCGTGTTATTCTGCTGTGAAGGTTGAATGATAATAGTGGTATATTTCCACAGTAGTACCTCAAGTTTTTTATTTTTAAAATGTATTTATTATTGAGAAAACTATTATTTAGAAACTGTGTTTTTGTTTATTTTTTTTTCTTCCAAATGCCTTTCAAAGTTTAAATTATTAATGGGTTCCAGATTTCCTGGTCATTTTACCCCTGTATAATTCTTTGAGCTCCTTTACCTCCAGCAGAAAGGAAGTTAGCAGTGCTGCTAGTAGTCCTGCAGGTTCTGGTGATCCTCTTCTCTTTCTCAGAGATGATGGGGTTATCCTAGAATCATAGAATGCTTAAGGTTGGAAGGGAGCTCTAGAGGTCATCTAGTCCAACCCCCCTGCACACGCAGGGTCTCCTAGAGCAYGTGGCACAGGGTGGTGTCCAGGCGGGTCTGGAAGATCTTGAGAGAAGGAGACTCCACCACCTCTCTGGGCAGCCTGWTCCAGGGTTCTGTCACACTCACTGTTAGGAAATTCTTTCTCAAGTTCCTGTGGAATTTTTGATGCTTCAATTTGTGGCCGTTTCCCATAGTCCTATTGCTGGCCACCACTGAGAAGAGGCTGGCCTCCTCTTCCTTGCTCCCTCCCTCCCTTGAGGTACTTATCGACACTGATCAGATCGCCTCTCAGCCAATTGAGGCCAATGAGCGTTGTGGGAAAACGCACACTCTTTCAGTTTACAATATTTAGATGTCAAGGTTTGTTTTGAAGTCTGAGCGATTTATGACAGGTACACATAAGGGTAAAACACTTGCTCGTTAGACCAACTTGTTGTATCCCAGTAATTTGAGGTATGCTCTTGCTCATAGAGGGAAAAGAATAAATGGCAGGTTAAGTAAGAGGAAAAAAATAAAAACTTTTAAGAAAAAAATGCTGTTGAAATGATTATTCAAAAAAAAAAAGACATTTTGGGAGGAGGTTTGAGCTGCTTGTAGTTGGGAGAGATAGCATAGGGTGTTGGTGCTAGACTATGGGACTTTGTGTCACTTTTCTGTCCTAGTAATGATACATGCACACCCTCTCCAGTGCCATCACAAGCTTTTCCYCGTTATCTTTATGCACTTCCTTCAAAACACTTTTCTGAAAAATTATGTAGTCAAAACTGTAAGCAACGTTTTCCAGATTGGCTCTGTGACCTTTACTTCTCCCTAGGGATTAAAGTGCCCTTTATTTTTCTGTAGGTTTTTGGTTTATCTCTTTTATCTTTGCATGGGAAGCCTTGAGAATAATTTAATTAAGCTAGAAACAAGTGGATATTTACTGTGCTGCAGTACCGGTGCCTCTTTTTAACATGAAGTTTGCTGTCCTGGCTAAGAAGTGAAGAGCAAAAATGACTGCTGTAGTGTGTATGACATAGATATATATGAGGGGGAGGGAGARGGGGTGTTTTTCTCACAGATAGACACATGCATGCACACATACATATTCTCACACTCTTCTAAGTCCCACTTCAGAGCAATGCAATCTTCTCAGATCAGTTATCTTTCAACCAATTTTGTTGTTCTTTACTTCCATTCCATGCAAGCACAGTAGAGTTCCCTAAAAGATTCCCAGTAATRCTTTTTAAACAAATATTAGATACCAGTATGATAGAACAAGTAATTTTTTACAAAAATAACCCACCACATATCAGTAAGGGGTTTTTGTATTTATTCATATTTCATTATTTTTAGAAATTTAGACTAGTTTTCAGAAGAGCAGGAAAGGAAAGCAGTTACGGTATCATGACTAGGGTTTTTAGAAATGTAGTTTACCTCTTCCTGTTAGAAGAAAACCTCTCTTCCTGTTTTGAGCAACAGATATAGAAACCAGTGTGAGACTGTATCCGTAACAGTTCTTCAGCAAACACTTAACTCTGTAACTTCCTTAACTGTCAAACATCTCAATTCCAGTACATTCTCTGCAGTTGTCTCTGGTCTCCCCAGAGCAGGATGATATGCTGTGTCTATAGACTTGTTTTATCAATGCCAAACATTGTTTTACTCTGATCATGAAACAGAACAATTTCTTTGTGCTAGCTAGAATCTAATTCATGAATGTGAAATAATGAATTTGAAGCTAGGGATGATCTTAATTATTCTAAGGAACATGAAGGCAAATGTAAAACTTAACCTTTTGAAGATWATAATTTGGAGTGATTTGACCTGAATATCGCAATGGGGTTTACATTAAATGTTCTGTCACATTTATGTCAAATGTGTAACTGGCAACTAACACAACTGGCAAAATATAAACTGTTCATTGTGATAACTGGTAACACAGTTGCAGTCTTGGAAGTTCATTAACACTTATTGTGCAGTACAGCTGTCAAGAACCTGTGTATTTCTATAATCTCTTGCCTTTGAGTTGAGAGAAGTGTAAATACAATTATTGAAAGGAAGAATCTTGTTTTCTTCAATTAAGATATATGTATGTCTGTGAGTTTTATGCCTGCAAAATATTTTCTCATTGATATTTATGCCTTAGACGTCCAAAATACTTCAGGTGGATTATCTGAAGCATGACTTATTTGTGTAGAAAGAGAAATTATGAAATTATTAAGGAAAATATTAGGTTCCTTTTGGCTGACTGTCATGTTATGAGGATAATCCATTACTGAAGGTTGTTTGGAGACTGTGAGCTAAATCTGGAATATCTGCCAGAAACTGGGCACTGTATGCAATTCCAAAACCGTGCACATTCACAAGAAAAAGAATTCCCTTTGCAGAACAGGTTAAGTTTMTGCTGTCTTGAGCCTTCCAATGGAACTAAATCGTATTTGTGGGATATTCTGGATTTGATTTTAAATAAATCTTGAAGGAGAGAAGCCTTTTTAACTTTTGGGGAGGTTTAAATACACAACAAAT
This sequence comes from Eudromia elegans, assembly GCA_003342815.1. Lineage (NCBI taxonomy): Eukaryota > Metazoa > Chordata > Aves > Tinamiformes > Tinamidae > Eudromia > Eudromia elegans. Next base: position 523,087 of record PTEX01000286.1, read on the forward strand.
GAAGAGAAGAGATGATGTGCAAGAAATACTAATGTTCTGCTTTATCTTTTATCAGGCTGGGATGAAATACAGAAACCTTATTCTGAAACCTGGAGGATCTTTGGATGGGATGGATATGCTTCAAAATTTCTTGGAGCGTAAACCAAGCCAGAGAGCTTTTCTATTGAGTAAGGGATTATGTGTTCAGTAGAGTTATGGTTTCTTTGTGATGGCACATCGTTATGAAACAAGCTGGAAATGTCAGCGTATTTCACACCTCACACCTCACTGTGTATCCTTCTGGGTCACTTGGGTCACATTTTGATGATTTTTTTTAAACTGTATCAGTAATGTGATTTTTAATTGCAAAGGGCTGCAAAATTCAACGCATTGGAAAAAAATCTAAGATGTGCAGAAGCTGAGAAATTTATTTGTGAATTGTTATAATACTAATCAATATGAGGATTTGCTGCCCAGCATCTCTTTTAATGTTTTGTGATCGAATTTTAAGCTTGAGGAGAGGAGGAGGAGGAAGGACACTACCAGCAATAAAAGAAACGCTTGCATTTTTATTCTCTGTTCTTCTGTGGTATTGATGGCTCACAACTGTTTGGGGGGTAGGAGGGAAGGTATGYTTGCTTTCATTGTGATTTGGGCTCACTCTAGCTTCCTGACACATTGCAAGACTAAGAGCCTTTTCCCAACAGCTTTACAGCTGTCATACTGGTGTGATACTGTTACTATTTTGTTCTGATGCATGTTAAGTTATTGTATTGTTTATGAAATTATACTATAGAGCTAACAGCAAAAAATAGACTAATTTGAACTTCCCTTTAGTGAGGAGAAATGAGCAAAATCTAGGAGCCTGGCAGTTCTCCCACTRTTATTTTTTGTTGAAAACAAATGTCTGTCTAGTGATCATCCATGTTATCTGAAGCATTTGCCAACAGTTCATAATTGAACAGTTATGATGGTTTCAGTTGGTCTGTAAAGTATTCTGATAAAAAATACAGGCACACACACCCATAAAGAAATGGARGAAGAATGTCTGCTGTGTGAATGGTAAAATTCAGTCCAGGGTTTTTACTGGTTCTGTCCAGTGTGGTATGCAGGACTGTTGTGCGGACACACAAAAAGCTTCACAGATTTCATGATTTCAGCTGTTTGAGAGAGAAAGTAACAAAGGAATCATTCTGCAGCTTTTCTGAAAGATCAGGGAAAATGTCTTACAAGCCAGTTCTTCAACCCAGATATAACCACTGATTCGTGTGCACTATTTCTGCCCTTAGATATTATACCTTGTTTTGATTTTGGTATTACAGCATTCATATGAACCAAACTTTAATTTGATTATTAATTAGCATTTCTTAGGCATTTCAATCATAGCTGTAAATATGTTTGGTGTATTATTTGTTGGTTCAACCACAAAATAAGGAAACATGCATGGTTAACTCAAAAGGTTTCTTCTTCTTTCTCTARCAAAAAAATACTGAAAAGATTCACTTGAGGTCAAATCTGTATTTCAAAGGAAAGAAAATGAATCTGAAGTTCAAACTTTTTGTTTTAATTATTAAAGATTATTAACTCAAAAAGGAGAGATTACTTTCTTTTCCCTTTGGATTTGTATTTCAAAAGTGAAAAATTTGACAGGACTTATTTTGATGTATACTGGTTACAAATATGAAGAAATGTARAAGTTTCCAGGCACAATATGTAATCTATATAGTTTTATCAGCACACATAAGTAAATGAATTCTAACTCTCCTAGTTGGCTACAGTGTTTGATCCCAGTTTTGCTGAGGTCATGAAAATACAATACATGCAAGTCACATAAGTAAGAACAGCAAGGATTCTAAAAGAACAACTTAGAGGAAAGGTCAAGAAACTGGTTCTTTGAAAGGAGTGGATGCAAGATTATTACAAAACCTGTGAGTTTTTGCCAGTATTAATTTCTGTTACATTCTGACTGGATTTGGAARTATTTTGCTTTAAAATGCCTTTTAAACTATTGGGAACCTGTTTTATCAAAGTAGTTTTTTGGGGGGTTTTTTGTTAGCTTTTTTGTTTTTCCTTACTGTGATGGTAGTTTTGATTTTATAAAATGTTGCAAAAGACTGCTAAGAAATAATTTGTAGAARTTATTCTTCAAATCTAAGCAGTAGATTTTTTTAATTAGGAAGCTAGAWGTAGTATTTCCTTTGCAATTGCTAGGCAAATTTCCACATGAGGGAGAACTTTCTCTTCATAAACCAAAAGTCCTGAGTTAAACTAGGTAATTGCAAATGTAAGAATTGTGCTTTTTTTTTWAAAAAAAAAAAGTCATGGTATTGGAAAAAGTACGTTTAGGACAGTGCTGATGGTTTAAGGATTATAATTTAAATATCTGGCTCTTATATTTCTTTCAGAGTATGCATGTTATGCAATAAACTATAACTGCAATATACAGGAAATACAGGAAAATAATGCCTACTATTACATTTATGTGAAAACACCTACATGAATGTATAGACTTGTGTTTTCATCAGGTAGATATCCATCTGTGTAGGGAGAAGAGAAACATGAAATATGCTGTGCCCTACAAATATATTTTACAACTTGTACCTCTCCCAAGTAGTAGCTTTTTTTGCATTTAGTTTTGGTCAAATCCATCTTTCCTCACTCTGCATAAGACAGTAGCCAAGTCAGATCCTTTATGCCTAGAACTTCACATGAGGAGAAGGTTAAYGGGGAATGYTGTGATGTGCTTCCAAAACACCTAATGTGACAACACAGACTGGTCTGCTGATTTTTAGATCAGCTTTTAGAAGTGTGTGAATCAAATTCTCATTTCTTATTGCAAAGACCTGATCTTGTCATGAAACAGCTAACCTGGATAAAGATATCTTTTTTGCTGTTACAGTGAAAATTTCCACTGTAGGCATGAAGCTTGTGTATATAGGAAACAAGCTTATTCTGACGCTGTTCCTAGGCCATGAAATAAAATCTCCCAAGAAAATAGAGAAACCTAATTATAATCTTACATTTTAGAAACAGAAGTTTGACACTGCACAGAAACAAACACTTTTGTTCAAACATGCCAAAAGGTAGATTCCTGGCAAATTTCAGCCAATTTCAGAGTTTCTATACCCACGTTTCAAATGAAATTCCAAGCTTCTAAAAATTCTGTTTATTCTAACTTAACTTTATGTTGGTTTGTAACATAAAGAATGTTTGGTAATAAAGAAACAAAAAGGTTCTAATTTGTAAGGTCTGTCTGTAGCAAACTGTTGCTTTCTTGAGTTTGTAACATATTATTAATAATTTCATTACATTTAGGATCATTTTTTTCCTGGAGCAGGAACTCAGCTTGGATTTTGGTTGACTTTGGGACAAAAGTTTTGAATGAAAGAGAAAGGCTAAAATTGAAGACTCAAAAGCAGGGTAACTCAGGAAGTGGTTAATGGCTAATGACTTTCCAGGTGTTCTGTTCCACTGCAAAAGCCAGAGTGAGTAGGGCTTGCAACAGGGTTGTGAGATGGCTAAATGTTGTCTTCAACACTCCCTACTGCTGAACATCTGATGTAGGTCCAGCACGTAGGATCCTCTGGATCATTTGCCAATGATATGGCCAAACCTGGATGATAAAAAGGCTGAAGGCCTTGCTTGTTTTAGTCAGTAACCAGGGTCAGCCAACTGTTGGTCTTGCTTGTCACACGATTGTGTTAAAAACTGTTTTAATAGAGCATCAGCAAATAATTCTGCTTACAGTCATATGAGAGAAGTAAAATTACTTCAAGAAGTGAATCACAAGGTCAAGATCCTTGTTTCACCTCTGAAAAATGAAACCATTTCCAAAAGCATTTAGAAATAGTGGGTTAGTTGAGTTAAATGGAGATTCCTGGCGCAGTTTTCCAGAAATATAGAGTCGGTCATGCAGGGAATGGTGAGGACAGAGCTGGCAGCTGTAGCTGTGGTGAGTGGGAGTTGCATGGCTGAAGGTGTGAAGGACTGAACCAATAACTGCAGGGATAAGAGAAGTTAAATGGCAGGAATTAAGGTTATGTGGTAGGTCATGGCAAATGGAAAGAAAGCAGTGAGTGGAAGGATGAAGTTGGAGTGGGTATTTTCATAATGGCCCTAGGAGGGTTTCGGGGAATATCAGGGTTAAAAATAGGAGGAAAAGATATGGGAAGCTACTGAATGCTTTTTATTATTTTATAGATTGAAAACAACACATGCTCGTGTTTATCTTGGGATAGATGTTCTTTCATTAACATGCCAAAGAACATGAGATAATGCCAGCATATTGCTTGAATAATTCTGCTTCTTCCTGGCATATGAATATTAGATTGTATTTCACCACCGTATACTTTATGAATATACGTTAAATAATATTTTCCCATTTTGGGAAAAAAATGCTATGAGGGAATTTCAATTTCTGGGGCTGGCAGTCACATAAACTAATCATCATTGTCAATTGTAAAAAGTATAGATAATAGAAAAGAAATGGCATCAAGGAGCAAGTAATCTATTTTAAACATGATTAGGATAGATAAAGATGAATTAATTACTGGATTGGAAGTTGATGGTTGCCTAGAAACCAATAATCATGGCCTAATTTTGTTCAGTGTTGATTAACAGAATAAACCAATACTTGTTCACACTTTACTTCCAATGGTTTAAAAGGATTGAATATATGGCCACAAGTAATACTAAYTGGAAGAAAAAAATGTGAATAAGAAGTGGTAAGATATTACAAGGAAATGGCAAAAGAAAAACACAATTTTAGAATTTAACAAGACAAAAGTTTTGCCTAGAAAGCAAACTGTTTACCAGTAAAGCAGCTACTAGTTTTAAATGAAATAGAAACATGAGGTCAGGAGTAGGAAACAGACATAAAATGAGGATTGTAAAGTGTCAAAAATGATAAAATTAAGGATATAATAATAGAAAAAAACTAAGAATGAAAGAATATCAATAAGATATAGAGGTTAATATTGTAAGAATCTAGGAAATTCCATTTGTCTTACAGTCTCTCTACTAGATGGAGATGCTAATATTGTTAATGACAAAAAAGACAGTTTTTCATTTACTGTTTCCCTTCTGCATTTAGAAAGAAGCAGCATTGTGTAATCATATCATATGAGAGCAATCAGGTACTTTCCAGTCCATTATGAAGTGAATAGGATGTTGAGTCACATCTACTGAAAATAAACACGTGCCCAACACGTAGTAGTTTGCTTTTTTCCTTTTTTTCCCACTGCTGTTACCAGGTAGATGCTATTGAAGTAGAAGAGTGCAACTGAGTTCCATTGTTCAAAAAGGGCAATAGGAGACTAGTAGTCAGAGAGACTGAGATCATTCTTCAGCACATCAATGGAAAAATAAATGTTCTGCTGCTAAAGAATTAAATGAGCATAATTAATTCAATGTAAGTAGTTCTGCGAAAAACAGGTTTTGTCAGACAAGTCTGGCTTAATCTTTTATGGTCATTACAAGCCGGACAAAAGTGATTGTAGAAAGGCTGATATAAGGGCCACTTGACTTAGTGCTACGTGTTTTCTTTCAAAATAGCACTATAGAGTATCAATAGAAAATATGTTTAATAGATTAAGAGATAGCTAACTCTCCTCAGAGTACTTATTGTTGAACAGGGTCTGCATGGTCTATAGAGATTTAAGTTCCTCAAAGATCAATGGAAGACCTGGCAGAATTCAATATTTAACGATCTGAAAGTAATGTAACACTACTGGTGATAAAGTTTGCAAATAACCCAGAAAAGCTGCCACACAAAATTCTCTGCATTGTTCGAGAGCTTGAGGCATTAAATCTAAACATTCAGTAACATGGACAAAGTTATACATGTGGTACCTAAAAATATAGGCCATGACTACAGCTTGGTAGACTGTACTCCAAAAAATATCTAAGGGCTAGTTATAGTAGTCACTTTGTGAATTGTTAGGAGACTCTGGGAAAAATGGTTAAAACAATCTCATGATGAATGGATGGAAGAGTATTGCATAAGGGCAGATTAACGTTGCTGCTTGCTGCTTCTGTATATGGCAGTAGTAAAATATGCTCAGCAGTTGCATGCAATTTTGGTGTTCATTTTTTTAATTTAAGAGTAGTATTTTGGAGTTCATAGGTGGCTCGGTATGTAGCATATAGGTAAGTTATGGAAATCCTTACCAAAGCTGTTGTAGCTGATCTGTGTTTCAGGATAAGGCTCAACAAGTTCAGTCTCAGAAAAGAAATTGATGGGATGTAACTAAGTACTCTTTGTTCAGCAAGTCCCTGAAAAGCAGAGGGTGACCAAAAGAACATAGAAGGAAATACCAGGTATGCTCTCCCTGTTTGCTTACTCCACCTAGACATCTGCTTTTAGCTGCTATTGGAGATAGGATGCTGTTCAGGTCAACCTTCTGTTTGATCCAGAGCTACGGAATTTACTGAGAGCTGGAGAAAACAGCTTAAAAAAAAAATTAAAAAGCTTTATCTATTCAATTTAGGGGAAAAAAAAAGATTATGTGATGTCTTGATTATAGTCTTTAGGTATTGTCATTATATGTTAAAAGGTACTTTAGTAGGAGAATATTGATTGGAGGCCAAGGCCAGTCAATTCAAAGAGAAAAGGAAGAAGCATTTTTGGTAGTGAATGAGATAACTATTGGAAAAACTGCTCAGAAAAATGCTAGGCTAGGCAGCTCTTAATGTCTTCTGATTGAGATATGTGAAAGCCTCACTAAAAAGTATGCTTTTACCAAACATAATTTATTAGACTTTGCATAGAACAGTTGGTAAAATCAAGTGGCCAATGAGAAGCAGGTCAGTTTGATCTCATGGGACTTTTCCCTTTCAAATAAATCTTATCTTGGTGGGGAAGGGGAAGTTGCATTTTCCTGCAGGGCGGCAATGCAAAACTGGCCAGTGTTGCAATGCTGAAGAGCTGTAGCCTTCTAAAACACTTTTGGAAAGTAAAAGCAAAGTAGAGCGTTAGGGAAATTTTAAGCCTGAGATGGTTTCCTTTCAATGCTTAGTCGTGGGACCTACAATCTTATAAGGAAGCCGAGCAGAAAAATATTTATGCATGTGATAAAGGGTAACTTCACTCTTTGATTTTTTTTACTGCAGAAAGTATTTTTCTCTGTAGGAGGTAGAAAAGGATAAGCAACATTTCCAAGTTATTGTTACAAACAGTCTTTTTAACTAGCCAAGATTAATTGTGTTTTCCCCATTGAGTTGTCATCTTCTGATTTACAGATATTGGTTAGTCTTTAACAGATGATGACTTTTTGCACAGCTAATACTTTGATTTTAGCTATTAGCAGGCCTTCAGATTATCTCTTCAGAAATCCAGCCAACACGTTATCAGAAACATATGCTTTAAGCTTAGGAGAGTGCACTTGGCAAGGAATRAAGTAGTTGATATTTCTTCCTCTTCTTTTACTAAACCCTTTAGTTGCTAAAACCCACCATGGCTCAACCTCTAAAATAAGTTGCAGCCGAAGATCTGAAATACAATCAGTGTTATAAAACCAGATACTGCATGGAACATTAATAAAACCAGGCTGTGCCAGGTTGGGCTGGTGACGATTGCCATTGGTGTATCATGTGTTATCCTCTTGAGCACCCAGGAATTATAAGATGTCTAACTAGGCTCCAAGAGACAGATTTGTTCTAAAGCAGAAGAGATGTTATTTCTTATTGGTGTCTAAAGCTGATAAAGTCACAGCTAATCCCGAGCAGGTGAAAAAGTAACTGCGTGTATTTTATTTATTTATTTATTTATTTGGTGGTCAGTCTGTACCTAGAGCAGGAATTGAGACTGCCTGTCTGAAAAGGAAGGGAGGAGAAGTGCCAGCTTGGCAAAAGAACCAAGCCTCTTCAGGTGCTTTCTGGGCTTGGGAAACCTTGGGGAAGGTTGTGCCTCATGCAGATACTTGATTAATATGGTCTTAGTTCTGCTGCACAGCTCTGATTTATTATGCTACTGCAGAATGATTTTGCAAATAAATCCATGTGTTTCTTTAGAATATAAGGTGATTAATCAATCAAGAAAGTTCCTAAAATATTGAAAATTGCTATTGAAACTTTTTATTATTATTGCTGGCCAACATTCATGGCAAAAGTGATAATCTCTACATGATCTTCTTAAAATAAACAAAGATGTTTCAGGTGTTGATATAATATTTCTTTAATTTAATTAGAATCTCCCTTAATTTCATTAATTCATTTCATAAAAAGGGAAAGCTGCATCAAAAGTATAAAGGTATTGCTGACTTCATTAGAAAGAAGGCACTTTGAGGTATGTTCAGATAAATAGTTTGAATTTGATGTTAAAAAAAGAGACATGCAGAATTTTAGGCTGCAGCAGAATGGGAGTTTTCAGAATGAACGATTAAATGTAGCAACATAAATTTCTCCATCATTATCTCTGGTGTCCCACTCAAGATTTCAACCCAGAAGCTCTGCACTGAACTGGTACCATGATATCTAATTATGAGGCATTAGACAATTTGACTTTTTTTGTGTCTTCTGATTTAGGCTTGTTATCTTCAATTGAAAAGCTTTCTGTGAAAGAGAGAGGTTGTGTGGTTTGTTACATACACTAAATAATGACTCTGTTTATAAAACTGTTGTATGTCAGGGATACAAATCAACGAGATCTCTTAAGATCCCTTCTGTGTTTGAAAACTCATTCTGTCCTTGACTTGCAGATTGATGCATTTAGTATAAGCAAGAGCACAACTTTGAAAACTGTATGAGTCCTTTGTTATGTCTTCAAAACTTCTAAAGGAGCTTCTTTACCTCTGCTGGAGCTACTTGTACCTGAAGTGTGTGTGTTTGCCTGCAAATACTGTGTTCATTTGGCTGGCAGTAGAGGAGAGAGTGGTCTAAATAACCAGATGATTTTTGTGCTTTGACTCAAGCACAAAGTAGAACTCCTATGTAAGCTCTGTTTTATTAACTGCATTTTGTGGCTACAATTTTACAGTTTAGGTTAAAATACAGATCCCAAAGTTGCTTATCTAAGTAAAGATTATTTTTAGAGAATGAGTAACTATTGAGCTCACTGACAGTTGCTGCTAAAGGAGCCAGAAAATTAAGCTAAGGTAGCTCACCTGACACTGTATACTGATTTTGATCTCCTCCTTACTGATCATTTTTTATCTTGAAACTTGTTTTCCAAAATGCATAACAGGATCCTTCTTTATATAAAAGACAAATGAGACCTGGAGAAAGTGAGTATTTTGTCAAGCATCAAGCAATAAGTCTCCCGGCATTGCAGATATAAGCAAGAATGCTATGTATATATTGGCCTTGTGCCATATATACAGGGGATTCTAGCATCCCTGTTTTCTTTAGAGAAATTATATTCTAGTGCTCTAAGCAATTTCACTTTGGAAAGGGGGAATGGTTTTCAGACAGAAAAGTGGAAGATGCATGGTAGGAAGGCAGGAGATGTGTAACTGCACAGGGAGAGACTGGTGATGACAGTAAAGATGCCTTTTGCGGGAAGAATTATATGGCTGTAACTGCAGCACAAGTCACACATATGAATGCGTCAAATACTATCTATTCAAAAATGAAAACTGAAGGGTCAATATTTAGTCTCTACTAAACACAGAGGTGTATAAAACTTTAAGGTAATACTTGTATGGAGCAGCATCAGTATTTCTGATTCTTTGATGGTGACTAGTACAATTTAGTGACTGAAGTGACCAAAAAGGAAAGGCTGTGAAAAACATGGTTTACTTTGCATACTCTCTGCCTGCTTCAGCACACACACCAACACGTGTTCAAGTCCACCTTTACTCAACAAGCCCTCAAGCAAATGCTTTGCTGATGGAAGAGCCTTAATTTCTAAGCCCTGTGAATCATTACCGTTGCTTTTGGCATCGAATTTTCTTATAATAAAGAGACCAGTGACCCTCGCTTAGGAAAGCTGTGGCCCCTTAGGATGAGTATTACAAACACTGATCGATCTGAGGTGCTGGTGACCCTCACACAAAGGGAATAAAACATGGCAGTTTTGGAAGAAAAAAAAATGTCCCTGGCATGGAAAGATATAATATCTGTTTCAAATACATTTCACAGGGACACGATGATTAGGTTATATTATGAAACACAGGGCAGAAAGTACATTTTGTTTTTAATTATACATGCACAGTCCATTGAGAGCATGAAGGAAATAATGAGATATTATCTGGCTAATCTTTTCTACAACCCTGATTTATGTACAACAACCTAGTGTAGCCCACAATCTATTTTGTGTTTTAGGTCTGAGATCTAGCAAAACTGTTCAGTGAGTTCCCTTGCAGTTTGTTCCCGCGGCGCGGGATCAGTTAGCTCCCTCCCGCCACTGTATCCGTTGCCAGGAAATGTGTCACTGAGGGCACAGGAGGGACAAGCGGCTCCTGCTCCGCTCTGCCGGGTTGTCTGGCTGCAGCCTGAGCTGTTTGGCACCAGCTTGAGCCCCAGCGTTGTGGCCTGCAGGGAGCACAGTTATTTGAGAGAAGGGGCTYGTTTGCAGCTGAGCCCACTCTAAGAGCCTGGGATATCTGAGGCTTTCGGGTATATAATTGCAGCAAGTCCTCGCTGAAGATGTGTGAATTATGTGTTTTCAGAGGCATAAAGTCTGGATAAATGTGTCTGCATTTTCATTACAAGAGCAAAAAGTACATTTTGAGTGTACTCACAACAACAAAAGTCACTCTGTCAGATTTTAGATCTTTACTCTGAAACATGGCTGCTAAATATTTTAAATTATTAAAATAATAACATGCTTTGATTTCAGAAGCACCCAAAATAATTCTTTGCTAGAATTTTCCTTGTTTCCTCAAAACCAGCTTGGGAAATATACCTGRCATGGAGAAATTCAGATCAAACAGTTACAGTCTGGCAAAACGAAAAGCAATTGAAAACAGGTTATTTTGATAAGAAGCATTTGGCACCYAAATTGCAGGCAAGTCTACAAGATGAACCTGTATTTTACTACATGTATATGGGCTACATGTACAATAATTCTTGTGRTGGAGAAAGACTTTTTTGGTGTGATTTGTCAGTCAGAGTTAGTATTGGTTGAAATGTTTTAATGTTTTTAATTTTGACATATTTTTAATTGAGGTTCTGTATTTCAGCTCAACAAAATGATTTTTATGGCACTTTTATTTCWTCTAATTGTTTTGGTTTAGCATTTAGTCAGCTGTAGAATCTGTTGAAAAATTCTCTAATTTTGAAGGGATTTTTTGTTTGGATTTTTTTTATTTGTGGAGAAAATTATTAAAATTTTAATTGAAATGCTTATTCCTTTTCATAAAAAGAAAATGACCATTAAAAACAATGCTATGAATTGATGTTAAAGTTTAACCAAATATATATCAGATGTGTTTTCAGGAGGCTGTTTGTATGGGATGGGCTCCACCTGAGATTTACTGACCTGGCTCTGCTGAAAGACACTGCAGCTCTGTCACGTGAGCCGTATAGGCAACCTGCACTGACAGAATATTTGACAGAGTATAGGGCAATCAAATATTTAATTATCTCCTAAGGTAAGTTAGTGATTAAAAAGAGAATATACTGTGTTTTGTATAAAGGCTAGATTTACTTCAGCAGCGATATTACTTAACTAATATGTGTTAGACCTATTTCCAGGTTCTCAGTTAGCCTTGGAATCCTGCACTACGGATGGTTCTGTAAAACAAAAACATATAAAGTCTTTCAGTAGCATTTCTCAGTTAAGGAAACTTATCAAGACAGTTATTTCAAACAATTCTATGCCCAAGATTGGATGAAGAAGTCTAAACTGTGTCCTAGAAACTGACTCATAAAGGCAGAGTTGACAAATACAGGTGAGAGCAACTACTGACCAGGTTGCTGCTGCATGCAATCCATGTGGCTCCTTGTTTAAGTGCAATACTCATAGCTGTAGATAAAATGCTGTCASGCTGATAGAGGCAAATGTAGATGTTACACACTAAGAAAGGGGCATTATATTTAATGCCAAGGGCAGGAAAGCAGCTTCCCAAATGATCCCAGTATGTGCTCCATTGCAACAYGTGTTGAGACTAAAAGCAGGGCGACACTTGAGTGGGTAGTAATTATAGGGAGTAGCAGTAAGGTGACTGCAATCTGCAGTCCCAGAAGTGATATAGTTAATCCGTCCTTGATAGTAAAATCTGATTGACGGAGTGTGATTTTATGAMTGCAGCCTGATGTTTAACTTTTAAAAGCAGAAACATGAAAAGATGACACCAGTAGTATGAACTAAACAGATGATAGATACTAGATATTAGTAACAAAACTTTAAGTTGTGTGTGTTTATGAACAGGATATAAATACGACACTGAGACTAAAAATATTTATTGCTGTGAGAGAGCAGAGGAAGGGAATAGTGCTTTATTAAAACACTTATTTTTTTTCCAGATATATAATAAGATCTTTAATCTTATTTATCCTGGTGTAATGTAATATATCGGATAACCTTCTGCAKTTGTTCTAGGGGCACTGAGTCATAACAGATCTGTGTTGTCCAGTGTGATTAAATGAGGGCAGAAATAGTTCTGTTCCTGCTGCCAATGATCTTGCTAAGATTTTATTGATGGAACTTTTGGTACGGAATAAGAAGGACGTGCCAAGTGGTCTACTGCAGGAAGGCAACTATTCTCACTGAATTACTTCACAGAACAGTTTCTTAGTCTGTCACAGCAAATTAAAAACCAATTCATTCTGAAATCTGTGATGTCTCCTTGTTTGGACTTTCTTAGTAAGTCTACCTCCTTTTGTGTACAGCATATTTATTTGATAGTTGCATATTTTGAATTCGTTTGTTCATTTCTTCAGATTTCAGAAGCCAAACACTTTAAGTTAACTGGGTGAAGGATATGGAGATCTTGTTTTGGTTTACATGACAGTTTAAGTGTTTGGCTTCTGAATTTTGAATTTTTTGAATCTTGAATTTTCGAGCACCCTTATACTATAGACCAGTGATATAATAGTTGTCTAGTTCTGCAAGATAAAAAGATTTGTAAGATTTTTAACGTGTCTTTTTAAAAATCAAGTTTATGTTTATGTTAGCTTGTAATTTGGGGCTGTGTTTTACTATTACCAATGTTATTGCTATATAGATTATTTATATTCACTTCAGACAAACCGCCTAAGAATATTAATAATACTTTAATTGTTAGTACTTTTCTGTATTGCATTAGTTATTTCGGAAGCATCACTGAAAGTGTGCTTCTACCATGCTTCAAAAGTATGGAGATATTAATGAGAAACAATTAGGGAAGATTGCTAGTAGCTGCTCACAATACAAATATTATTACTTGATTATGCTGACGTGAGCGTCTATAAGAGATGAGCTGTGCCTCAGAGGTTTGCCAGGTATCTCTGACAAAGCAGCTCATGTGTTCTGTGTAAGCAACAGTAGTAGCCTTTCAGTTTGTCACACCATGTGCATATATGTGTTGAAAATAAGCTAGGTGTAGCTTCTGCAGAGTTGGCTAAACTGAACAGTTCTTTGCTGGGACAACAGAAGTACCAGAGATACGATCCTTCTCCTGTTTAAATCAAGGAGAATTTTATTCAGAAAGAGAAGCTGGATAGGGCCTTAGCTGGATAAGGGCTTTTGTGTCTAAAAAAAAAGAAAGAAATGAGTTTTGGTGAGTGGCTTTCTATCCCATCGTTCAGAAGGCAGCTCGTAAAGATGCTGCGTATCAGCAGAGATTCATAATACAGTCTTCAATAATATGCAAGCCAGACATGCAAATCTGAAAATTTTTGCAAATCTGCATGGGCAGATTAAGTTACGAACCTTAAAATTTGTCATGCCTCAGATCACCAGCCCAATTTCACACACAAGCTGTTGTCCTGAACAGGGTGCTATGCAAACACCCCTGCTGGTTCCAGTGTCCTAAACAACATGTTTAGTGGCAGCTTGGGAAATCCTGCAGCACTATGCCATGAGGATAGCCCTGACACAGGCAAAGATCCCATAGGGAAAAGAAGAAACAAGGTGGTTATGTAATTGAAGACTATATCATAAAGCACATGCACCAGTGGGTGTAATTATGGTTGAATGTAATTATGCATCTCCTAACCTTAATTATAGCACCTCCTGGCTCTTTGAGTGCTTGCCTTGGAACTCAGTCCTGTGTAACTCTGCTGGCCTACAAAACACACCACCGTTGAAACAATCTGTGTGTCGGCTCTGACCCTCTTGCTGCCGAAGACAGTTATTTGCCTAATGCAAAACTCAGTGCTTGTTTTTATGTGTTTTAACTTTTTAAAATGAGTGATGTTGTTGAAGAAATTAGGCAATAGGCTTTGAAGAAAGTAAGCTATTGCTGACCATCCCATTTTTCTGGGAAAGAAGTGTTAATGAGRGCTCAGGGTCTCAGTCACAGAGCCCATGAATCTTGGAAGCTTCTCAGAGCATACGTTACAGATACAGTCCCATAGAGGTTGTTCAAGCCGAATGTAGGAGCAAAACAGCCCTCAGGATCTCCCTTACCTCCCCTGGAGCCCTGTGGCATGGCAGTTCCCGCCAGCACCGTCTGCTTGGGGGAGCTTCACCACTCTTGCACTTACCTGCCTTTGTGGGACRAAAAGCGCAGCCCTCTGCGACGCGAGTCACAGTGAAAGGTGCGCGTCTCGAGCGTGCAGACGTCGCAAGGGAGGAAGCTGCCCAGCCTGCGAGCCGTGTCGTCAGCCTGAGCGCAGCGTTCAGCCACGACGATGTGCCGCCCTGCGTGGAAGAGCTCAGCCGAACCCACACACTCATTTCAAAACACTCGACGACGGTAGATGGGGAGACAGACACTATGACAAATGCATCTGGATGATATAATCTTTCCTGTYGACTGTGCTTCTACAAAGAATAACAGCACTAATGAGTGATACGAACCCTGTGGATTTCAGTGCCAGTCCGAGAAATTCCTGTGCTAAGTAACAGAAGCAATGCTCGAGCTTCCTTAGAAAGGTACTTCTCATCCTGGTGAATACTGAAAATCTGGATGCATGAGAAACAGCAGTATACCAATGTGTAAAGTATACATCAGCTTAAACCAGAAAAATATTTGTCTAGTAAAGTGAGAAGCCACCTAGTGCTGCTGAGCCTTGTTAGCTGTGGATGGGGGGAGGTTGAAAGCAGCTTTATTTGCTGTGCGATGCGGTRGCCAGGCTGGGTGACAGCACTGGCATAGCAGGACACTCTGCAGGGACCAGCCACGAGGGTATTATGTGCATGCTAGCAAGCAGGACTGTTCACTTAGACGAGCATYTCCAGGAGGGCAGCGTAGTTGTGGATGGCTCTGTCTCAAGCTCAGCTCCGCTACCTTGCCCTGCGTGCATTGCTGAACTCTCACAGTGCTCTGAAAGAGTAGTTGACGGGGGAAATTAATACCTATTAATATCTATTATCTTCGTGTTTCAGTCTATTTAGAGACTGTCCAAGTCCCTAGAAAATGAAGACCTAATAACTATGCCTAATACCTTCTGAAATGCTGCTTCTTTCTGCTGACTAACTGTAGCACTTACCTTTCAGGCTGTATCCTGTCCTCTGTTAATGTTTTTTTTWAAGCATTAATGATTATGTGGACAAACGCTTTGCTGGTCACCGAAGGTGAGTGCCAYGTCCAACCTGAATGCAAACAGGCTATGGTGCTTTTAGCAATGAARTGTGAAATAATGGGTCAGAAATTAAAATCCCCTTTCAAATCCTGCATGGGTAAAGGGGAGGTTGCCAGGAAATGTGAGGGACCTTTGATAGCTTTTGAAGTGCTGCAGAAAGTGATGGTCATCCAAATGTGCTAACTGATGCACTGCTTGCCTGGATTAAAGATTCCTACTGTGCGGTGGCTGTGTAGTGCCGCTCGGCCTGGGATTTCATCATCTCAGGCATTTAATTCAGACAGTGGCCGGGTAATAAGAAGAAGCCCTGGCACTTAGGTTTCCCCCAGTGGCTGCTAGACAGCATGTCTGTTTAGGTTTCTTCCTATTAGCTTGAGATTTGTTGCTATAATGACATCTTTTCCCTCCCCCCTGCTGTTCCTTGGGCAAACTTGAGCAAGCCGGGAGCCTCTCTGCACGTTCCTGCCCTTTCTCTTGACTCTGAATTAATTAAGGGTGAAACTGGAGCAGTGACTCAAGCAAAGGAGGAGAGGTTCTTATTAGTAATAAGTAGAGAAGGCCACAGGAATCTAGGGCTTCCCGGCTCCAACAATGCTCCCCTTTCTTGTGCCATTCCCACATTGATCATGTTGGCTCATGCCTCTTTAGACACTAATTGCTATATCGATGAGTCTGAAGCGCCCGGATCTTCACTGTTCGGGAGCTTTGGAGGAAGCCAATGTTCCCAAGGGGGAAAATGCTAATTCTATTGGTAATTACTTTAAAGCTCCTCTCCTACTTTTGCCAATGTCCATTTCCATGGCAACAGGAGCAGGTACAGAGCATTCGGCCAGGCTGCCTGGAGCCCTTGGCTGCACCACTGCGGGCTGAGGGTGGAAGACACTGGGCAGGCGGCACCTACAGATTTTATGAGTTGAGAAATTTCCTAGCCACAGCGTTAGCTCAAAATATCAGGAATTTCTGCTAAAGATGAGCTGCACAGGCCCTTTCAAAGGCTCGATTTTACCCTTAGGTGAGCTGGCAGGTCTTCTAAAGGCTGGGCTGCGGCCAGAGCCCTCGGGGGAAATTYTGCCTGACTCAGCAGCTGATTTCTTTTTCTGCAGTCTCTTGGGTTGAGAACAACAGCCCTGCCACTTCCTGACTCTGGGCTTGTCTGCTAGCAAGTTTGGGGGGAAAAAAAAGKTTCAAGCATGTCTGAAATTGTAAACAGGTTGCATTTGCAATGTTTTATGTCAGTGAGCGCCAGACAGCATTGAACTTCTTTAGGCTGCCGTCAGCTGCAGAAACTTCCTAGATATTTAAACTTTTAGTATTTCATGATGTCTCTTTACAGACATGGTAAATATTGTTTCCATTTAAACAAGTATAGTAAACAAGTATTCTCTTTATGAAGTGGAAATGAATGGAGACTATAGTGACTCAGTATTCCCTGGCTGGGCTGAGCCCACAGTCTCTTTGACCTTACTGCTTTGGGCAACCCAAGTTCTGTGGAGCTTTTAGGGCAGTTGGGACCAAGAGAAAATTGTAGGGGATCCTGCTTTTTACCTGGGTGAGCTCCAGGCAAACGCGAGCACACCAGTAGGGACAGCAAAACACTTGACTAGGATTGTAAGATGTATGCAAAATCTGAAGTCATAAAGAAACAAGGACTCAAAGGATTCTCTAACATAGATTTATTTCCTGTGTTTGTAAAAATATTAGCATCTATAAATTATATTTAAATATTAAGGCGTTCATTTCTATTTATGATTAATCCTGACACATTTTTAAAAGAAAGTGCTTAATACATCTTATGTTTAATTACATTTTATTAAATTCTGACACGAATATTAAATTTCACTCTTCAGCGTGTCTGCTAGATACAGCAAGATTATACAAACCCTGTCCATTTGAAATAAATAAACAATACTGTATAAGTGGTAGATACAAACCTATGTGGTGGCTGAGAATTTACAGGACCTCGATCTCATCAATTTTGAGAATCAGGCCACTTAATTACTTGAATAAAGAAAGTAAAGAAAAGGGAGAGGTGAAAAAAACAACCTTGCTGGGTAGTACACTYGGGACCAAGCGGAAAGCAACAGGATTGTCAGTGATAACCTTTATGCCGTGTCCATTTCGTTTTAGTGGCAAGCTGTGTGTTTATTAAGCTCCACAAGCCCTTGCGCTGGGAAAGGGAAGGCCATGCCCTGTTCCCGGGAATGGTTATTCCATAGATCCAGGCTGCCGTCCGGTGCCCTTGGCTTGGTGAACCATCGCCACATGGCTGACCACGGAGTTGGGTAGCACGTGTGCAAGGAGACAAGGGCTCGAGGCTTCTGCCATCTCCTTGCCCTGCTTCCACTTCCTACTGCTTCATAAATGTCCTTAGACGCTGGGTCAAAGTGCAGTCATGTTACTCCCGTTTTATCTGTGTAGTTGCACATTAGCTACAGACTGCTCGGCCAGACCAGGCATGTCTGGCTGACAGATGTTCCACCTCTGCAGGATCCAGAATAAAGCAGAGCAGGTTTCGCCCTCATCTGTCTCCGTGATAGTGCTTTAAAGAACTTTTCTGGAAARAGAAGCATGAGAAGATCAGTTCTTTAAAATCAATTTAAAATCAAAACAAACAAAAAAAAGGCTCTTCTGTATCTGAGCAATCTGGCTACAGAGCCTGATGTTCCAGCTCCCGAAACCTCAGAAAGTTCCCTGCAGCTGGGAAACAAGCAGCCTAAATAAGAGCTTATGATGTTATTTTATGTCCTGGCAGAAAGATGGCTCTCACCCAAATTTCCCTCACTGAGAAATTTAGCAGAGCTTTTGGACCCAGAGTCTAGGGCAAGCCGGGGATAGCATGCTTAAAAATGACTGCAGTAAAAAATACTAGGTTTCAAGATGTTTGTAATAAYGGAGTTTTATAGAGGAAAAACAGTGATGTCCAACTGAAAACCTAAAGGAAAAGCTGTGTTGAATATACAATAGTATATGCATTTTATAATGTTTTATCATATATGATATGTTGAATTTCAATGGCACTCTGCAAGCAGGCAGCCAAGTATGACTGAAGATATGGAATCTAACAAAACAAACTCATAGACTATTGGGTCAGGGAAAGAGATGGTAGACCTGTTTTATCTGACACTTGAAATTATTTATGTGCAGAATATTTAATAATCTGACTTAATTCTAAATCTCTGGATACAAAAACAGAGCTCATTAAAGTGAAGTAAAGACAAGAATGTAGAAAAATTGTGATGAAGCAGGATTAGGTGGAAAATAATAATTTTAAATTAAATAATAATTAAAGCAAATAAGAATTTGTTTTACTGATGAGGAAACGCTTATGGGGTCRGGGGATAGGAAAAGGTAGGATTGCTCTTGGCATATGGTGCAGGTGGTTTGGATCAGGACTTCATAGAACCATATCCTTATATAGGCAGTAATGTTTAAGCTCACTTTGCAGAAATAAATCAATAAATGCTATTAAGACTAATCATTAATGAGAGGGACCCTGTTCTGACCCTCTGCYGGTGGTAGTTGACTGAAATAGGATTCCCATGTTTGTGTTTATCTGCATTTGTAACTTCAGTAATGAGGCCCTGGAACGGTACTCTGCTGATGGTAAAAACATTCACGTGAGCTGCTTCTACCCTTGAGTTCATCCCCACAGAACTGTGTTTATTTCCTTCTTGCCTCCCTGGATTTTGTAGCTTTTTATGCCTTTTAGAGGAAGCTGTGCAACCACCTGTTCTTTTTGGCAGGGTAAACTGGCAAAATATTTTTCCTTGGATACCTGAAGTGGTTTACATGGAAGAAAATAGAAAAACGCAACCATGCTGTGCCCTTACCCACCTCTGAGAAATGAAGTGCCGCATTAAGGGCTTGTTGCGAGCTGGGTGGAGTGCCAGACACCCCGTGTGAGGGCTGTGGCAGGCTTGGGAGTTTTGAATGGCAGAAGAAAAAGCAAATGGTTGTATTTTTGCAGTTCTACTGGTAAATTATTATCATAATTGTTAGATGTTGTGAGCCTGCAAGCATGGAAACTCATCCAGTCTATCAAGCYGAACTGCCTTTTTGTTTGATTTATCTCTGCTTGCTGCTTTTCTAGGTGTAYGCAATTTGTGGTTTGTCTGTGGCCCTCAGAAGTGAGGAAGGGAGCAGCACGGCAACTTTGATGTCAGCCAGCAATTCTGCAGGACTTGTTCCTCTGGTGTTCCAAAAACTAAAGGTACTGCTATTCCTGTCCCCTGAGGCCAGTCACACTCTGCTGGCCCCATCACTGTGGCCACCAGACAGCACCACTGACGGAGGCTAAGGCTGGACTTGATTTGCTGCTGCAGCTTAACCCCATGCTGGGGAGCCGAGCTGTTTCTGTCAGTCATGTTTCCTGCAGGGTTTCATCAGATATTGGCACATGACCAAGAGGAGTTCAACAGCTTTGACAGGTTAGCTGTTATACTACAGTTTTTATTGTTTGTATTACAATGACATATTGAGTTCTGCTGTGCTTCTAATACTAAATAAGGGAGGTTCCCTGTCCCAGATGATGTACAATGGAAAACTGCAGGATTACTGTTTTTGTCTATTGCAAATGGTCTGTGGCAGATTGGGATGCAGAGTTCAGAGCTTCTAAATCCCAGATCAGAGAATTAACAAGATTATCCTTTCACTCTGAAACAAGATTGAGAGATTTTGATAACAGCAGGCCAAAAACTAAGTTAGATTAAACTGCTCGAAACTATGAAACTTTTGGATTTTAAACCATATGTCTGCTTAGTAAAGAGAAAAAAAGAAAAAACCCACCTCTGATGGTGAAGTGTAAAGATGTCTGTTTGAAAAGACTGCCTGGATTGTGCAGATACAATCACATCTCAGTTGTGAGGCTGTTTGAAAGTTATACTACTGATGTCTTTATTTTTAATAGCTCCCATGACATTATGAATACCTTCATAGTTAAAATTACTTGTTCCATGAAAGAGCAGATGCCTTGATACTTAAGTATGCAGTGCTGTCACACCAAACTCTTCTGCTTAAAGGCATTAGAAGCAGCATTTTGTTCTGATCAACAGTTCTGCTGACGTCTTAGATGCCATCATGACCCAGAACAGGTGGATCTTCTATAAACAAGAGTTTTAATGGGATAGGTTTCTTATGAAGGGCCGTGTGAATACAGGCTTGCAGAACAATTCCCTGCACTGGACACTTAAGCTTGTCTCAATCTCTATTATAAACTCTTTTCTGATGTTTATGACCCGTCTACATGATGCGTTGCTTTACACACAAGCAGCACTAGATGAAGGCAGGCCAAAATAAGGAACTGTGTAAGGGAGAGAAAAAGTCACAGACAAACCCTATTTGAAAATATGTCTTTGGCAAAGAAATCCAGAGTTCAACTGAGTCTTTGGCTGTTTTCCAACAAGAGTTCAACCATCGGGTTTTCCCTGGCTTCTCCTCCAGTAGGGACTGTCCTCCCCTCCTGCTTCCCCTTCAGTACTTTTCACAGCAGCCTGTGCCTTTCTTCCTTACAGCTGTATTCCCGGATATACCTGCAGCCTCTGTATTTTGGGGATTGACTGATGATGCAGCAGCAGAGCAGCCTCTCTGAGGCTTTGGCTGTTGCTGCTCTGCTGGAATAAGTGATGTCTTTGCACAAGTTGATGCCCATAGGATGTGGCCTCCACCCTGCTCCTCCCCACACGCTTCTGTCGCACTTTGTGCTGTAACAGGGCCATCAAGGCTAGCAAGGGCCTTGACTAATCTGCTCCCCTCCTTGCCCCAGAAGGACATATGTTGATGTGATATGGCAGGATACCCTCCTGGTGGCCTGATGGGTTTGGGAGGAACCAGTCCTGCCGTGTGCTACTTGTGTAGCTCTTGCTGGGACCAAACACAACTGTCCCCTGTCATATGGCTGGATGTGAACTCTGCACGTGGTGGAGATTATGAAACGTTTGCTTGTGTGTCAGATTTCAGTTCAGGAGATGACGTGGAACGTGTCCCATGTGTCCCTGCAGTGACTCCTTARAAAGCTCTGTGACCTGAGCTGGTCACAGTGTGCTTCGTTTTAGCTCTAGACACTCAGTTTCTGAGTACAACAGTGGCTGTGTGCAGAAGCTGCCAGCTTTGAAGAGGGAGGGGAGAGAAAATAACCTGATCGTAGAGGAGTTTGCTAAAACTCTTATGTTGAGAATATAAACTGTGGAAAAACACTTTGAAGATGTTTGTAGGACTGGATCTGTRTTCGTCATACTGACAAAGAACATCCATGCTACCTAGTAAAATAAAATAATAATACTAATCTATCTTAGCCCAGCTCTTTAGTACTGCGTTGCTGGACATTTCAACTTGTTAGCATGACTTGCATTTACAGCAAAACACAAGCAGATGATGAAGATGAGAGAAAACAGAGCCATACTGATGTTTAATGGCACTCTTCCAGTGTAATCAAGCAATGAACTCCCTCCTTCCATTGAAATTGATTTCAAGGTATTTAAATTCCATTTTATATTGTACTATTCCATTATTTTTTACTGATGTTTATGATTTGCCTGGATTGAAATCAGAAATATACRCTATCTAGCCTGCCTTAAAAATACCTTTACTCCTAGGGGGTTTTACAGACACACACATCATCCTGCTGCTGTTGGTCTGGCGCTGCCCGAGTGGGGCTCCAGCAGAGTAGCTGTCAAAGAGGAGCACTGCCCTTGGGCCGTCTCACAGCGTTGTCCTTGTCCACCAGCATGAGCGAGTGTCACTTGTGTGCCAGCTGGGGCCGGGCGCAGGGCAGAGTGCAGGGCCCGGCTGCTGCCTGGGTTCAAAGTCCTGCCGTGGCGACCCGAGGGCTGCACAGCCCTGGCTCTCGGGCTGCCCCACGGCGCTCCCTCCTGAGCCTCGAAGTTGCTGCTGGGGTTTCCCRGCAATAGGGCTAGATGCCTTTAGCCTTACAGTCAGGGGCTGCTCTTCGCATCCCACTAACAGCACCATTTGCATGAAGCCTCTGGTGTGGAAGGACAGGAAAAGTACCTTTTCTACAGAGAGCTTTGGTGTCGTAAACTGAGTCTGTAGAGAAGGAGGTATGCATTCTGCTGCTCCTGCCAAGCCTCCTTGCCAAATTTTCTGATACAGCACATATACTTTTAGAGTCTTGTCTCACGATGCTAATTATTGAACTATTTGCATGAGCAGACTCCGACTCTGTGGTTGGATAAACTGTTGGCATGAACTTTCCTTTCTTCTCTTCCAAACCATTGTTATATATGGTATTAACACTGAATCTTGAATTACCCTGCATATTTGTCTGACAGTTCCGTATAATGTTTTGGTCTAAACATGTCAATACTGGTCCTTTTTTGTTTGTTTGTTTTTAGTCCATTTATTAAAAATTCTCTGCTCTGAAAATTATATTTGAATACTGGGAAGAAGCCTGAGTTATTTTAAAGATGTGAGTGGTTTAAAATGGAAGACTTAGATTCAAATGCTTGCATAGTGTAACAAATGCCATGGACGAAGTTCACTGGGAATTTTATAAGCTGTTATTGATAGCTATCAAATTAAAACAAGTTCAAAATATGTTTCTGATATTATTTAGTGCATGTACATGCAATAGAGATTTCTTTGAAAAAATTACCACATAATAGTGTTTAATAACTTAAGTTAGCAAGCAATATGTAGTATTACAAAAAAGAGTTATATAAAGATATGTTTGATTTTTGTAAAATTTTCCTTACATTCTCCTTCTGAAAAAAAAAAAATCCAAATGTTCAGGAATTCTATGAACTCTAGAAAAACAGCTGAGCTACTTTAGTGCAGTCTCTTTGAATTATGTGCTTTTCTGATTTGCTATTTGCTAATTTAAGCTTCCTTATTATGCAGATACTTTCCACAAGATCCTTTTCTCCTCAAAAACAACCAAATATGTTAGTAAGATTAAAGGATATTCCAAAGATCAAAGATGACACAAGATTGGGATGAAGGAGAACTTTATGTAAGCTAAAAATTCAAAACCAAGTTTTTATTTATTTGTACAGTTGGTTCCACATACAAGGACAGCTCACACAGAATATGCTTAAAATAGGGTCAATAATCCCTATGATTACTTTTACTGTGTTTTACTTCATTTCTAAGGCTTCTGCAAAAGTCTGTAGCACTTTTCTCAAAGACTAAGTGCGGCATCACTAGTATAAGTAAGTGGAAATCATACAGTGGCATTTAGCAATTAATAAACCAGAAARATGGTTTAGAAAAAAGTAGTTCTCA
Organism: Eudromia elegans; assembly: GCA_003342815.1. Taxonomy (NCBI): domain Eukaryota; kingdom Metazoa; phylum Chordata; class Aves; order Tinamiformes; family Tinamidae; genus Eudromia; species Eudromia elegans. Next base: position 546,913 of record PTEX01000286.1, read on the forward strand.
ACCTCCAAGGATGGAAGAGTGATAAAAGTRATGATATCCTGTTCAACTTGATACTCTAGTCCAACTTGAAGGTTAAGAAAAATCAATATATATAAAAATATAATTATCAGACAACTTACAGTATTTTATGGAGCAAGAGAAATATTCTGGTATCATTTTGACACCTCTGGCAGTGCCATAGCATAGTAATTCTATTCCTTACAGCATTTTCTGTAAGTGGTACCATACTACTATTGTATAGACTTCATCTGGAACAGAATTGCATCTCCTCATTGCAATTTTAAACCCTCCTTTCTTGTACTCTAAACAGTTCTTTCCGAATAACCTAAGAAATTAGATTATTTGTAACTTCAGAACAACTTAGCCACCTGCTTGCTTCTAGTGATCAAAAAAGGAATACCTGTTCTCATCATATTAGACAGGTTGCATTAACATATACGCTGTAAACTTAAATATAAACCAGTGTGAGAAAAACCTGTTTTGGAATTTCTTTGCACAAAATATTGCTAAAATATGCAACGTGTGTGCATCCAGAAAAAATATTTTATTGAGTAAAATAATACTAAGTCTTGGGTAACAAAAGAAAATGGATTGGAATAGATGAGTTGACTCTCCTTTTAGCTTATCATTTAGTACCCCTAATTTCTCAGTGATTACATTAAAATCAGCATGCACCACACAAAAGAACTCTAAAGAAATATAATTATACTTTCACCTTATTATGTTTAGTTTGTTAAGCTAAAAAAGGCATTAATTCTGCTTTCTACCTTAAAGAAAAACAGTTCTTTACAACTATCCTTTTTCAATAAGAGATTTAAATGAGTCTGTTTTCTTTCAGCTAGCARTGAAGTTTAGAGATTCTTATTATTTATCGTACACATTCTTATTACTGCAATTCTTGATTTAATTTGAGGTTTGAATCAGCAGGAAGTTCCCAGCAGTAATGGGTACTGCTGAGAAGATTGGGAGCATTGGCTAAGTGAAAAAATCCAGCATACCCAGCTGTTCCCATCCAACTGGGAACAAATTCTGAAAACCTTATAGAATTATACAATCTGAATTTTGTTTTTCATATAAAAAGATGTGTTAATGATGGTTGAAGGCATACTACTTTTGAGTGTTCTGGATAAAGACTAATGTAATTAGAGATCATATTCTGTAACTGATAATATTTTACCTGGAATTTTGGAAAGTAAGAGACTTATCAGTTTAGGGTGGCCACAGAGTAGCCACCTACTCCGACCTTTCCTTATGAAGCCGTCTGAGTCAGATGGATAATTGTTTCCTAGTAAGATATGGCTGCCAGTTTTAGAACATTTGGGGTTTTTTTCAGAGGCTTACAGTAAAAGTTCAACCTTGACCTCTTTCTAGTGTGTTGACTGGAACTGAGTATCTTTCAAACCTCTGCCTTTTCTCTTCTATCTCTGCACGGTCAAACTGTTGTGAGGAAGTAAAAATTTTTTCATGCAAGCTTGATGGTTTTTGATCCAACGACCTATATTGCTTATAAATAAACAGAAAATTGACCTCGCATAAAGGTAGTCTTACGAACTCAAGCTAGTTTTGTATTTTCTAAAAATACATATATAGGAAGGTTTGTCTTGTATTTCTTTATGTTGAGATATCTCATCGGGAAAATAATGGTTGCTAATCATAGAAACATGAAGGAGAAAAGCTTTATTTACGTGTGATTAAATCAAGCTCATTTTTTCACTGCTATGTTTACTTGATGCACTTGGAACTAGAATATGAAATATCTAAGTGTGGGAGAGGGAAACAGGAAAGGATTTCTGTGTGGTAATACTACCAGAAAAACACAAGAAATTAGTTTTAACTTAGATTTATATTATATAATTTTCCATCAGTGGAAATGGAAAACTTAAAAAACAAATATAGACAATTTCGGGGAGCTTTTCTTTTTTTTTTTCTTTTCTTTTTTTTTTTTTTTTTTTTTTTTTTTTTTTTTTTTTTTTTTTTTTTTTTTTTTTTTTTGGAACTATAGTGTCTCTTGTCCACTTGTCCACTTTTTCAATATTTTAATGACAAACATTAACAGTTTTTCTGAACAGAGTATGTACCTACATAACACTAGCAGCCCTTTTCAAAAGATATTTGCTTTTTTAAAGATAATACTGTCAACTTCAATATTTATGAAATGTTCTTTCAAAAAAAAGAGCTTTTGCAAAATTTAGAACAGAGGAACAGGAGTATTTCCATACTGTTTTCTTTCAAAACATCCAGTGAATAAATGCCCCTTTCTATAAATATTTATTTGCTATGTTTAAAGTGTAAATAATCAGATAGCAAGGTTCACATGAGCTGAAGCTCAATTTGCTGTTGTTCAGTTTTCAAATGACTGTATGACTGATTTGTCATGTGCCAACTTTATACTTTCAGGAAATAAAAATTATGCATCACACCTAATTTATTTTTAAACAGCAGAGAACAATTAACATATATTAAAATTTAATTATTTAAGAAAGTAGCTTGATTAACAAAACATATGAAGTTATATCCTATGAATTTTACACTTGAAACACTTGAAGTGTTTTGTTTGCAACACTGGCATTGACACAATTGTGTTTTACTGCAGTTGTGATGAGAATTGTCAGGTAGGATAAATTAGCTGCGTTGTAGGACCTCCATTGTAACCCCCTTTTTGTGGGCAAGGAATCCAGCCCACACCAGAGGAGGTATTTAGGAATCTTGCTTCCCCTGAAACAAATGGAGTTAAATGCCCAAGCTCTTTTTGTGGATCTAGGTTCTAKCCTTTTTTCAAAAGTTCTAATAATAATTGAATCTTTACTCCTCAAGTGGCTGTAAGCAACAGCAAGGCTCTGACAGAGCCCTGTCAGATCTGTATCCAGCCAAAGATGGGAAAGTACTGAAATCCCATTAAAGTCTTTTGCCCAAAGTTCCAGAGACTTAACTCTATATATTTATTTATTTATTTTCTTAAATAGGGTATGATATTTGCATAGCCTTGGTTTGTCTCTTTTTTTGTGTGTGCTTTTGAAGTGCTAGGCTGACAGTAGGTATTACCTTTAGATTCCTTTTTGCTCTCCATGCCCTTCCCTCCTCCTCATCCTGCATTTACTCATCTCCTCTGCTTTGAAGTCTTCGCTTACACCTGGACTTAATGATTTCTCCCTTTCGCCTATCATTTGTTTCTCTGCACCTTCTTCTCTATTGGACCACTGCTCCTGCTCTTCAAAGAGCAAAAATTGAAGCTAATACAAGGGAGAGCAACAGCACAGCCGATGAGGGCATGGATGATAGTTGTCGTTATCCTAAGGAAATAGGGCAGCTATTGCCTGGCGTGGTGTCCACTCTGACTTTGTTTCCCATGTGTTACTGAATGACGGTGCAAAATCCCTGGATTTTCTTAGTAGCTGTGTTATCAATTAGTTCTCCCTTCTGTTTTTTGCAAACAAAAAACATTTCCCTTTTCAACTGCTTTGTGGTTCTCCCAAAGGTTTGAGAAGACCACTAGTCACCCTTCTGGTCTGTTTAATATTATTTTTTTTTTACACTTCATCATCTTTGCCCAGATGTAACTTGAGAATGATACATTAATTTCCTCTTGAGTCACTAACAGGTCTTAAGAATTACTTCGTAGTTTATTGCTCATCGTGTTTCTCAGTGTAAGCAACACCTCCCTACCTTGGTGATAAGGCTTCCTTATCGCATTTCTGCTTGCATTTCTTTCCTAAGGGATTACTCCACAGTATTCAGAATGCTGACTCTTCCTTTACAAGAGCACTACGATCCGCTTTCTCCTCTCYGTTTCTAGAGACCTATGGCAGCAAGACTAGCATTTGCCAGTCCTTTTATCTAGACATATAGGAAAGCAGAACAACTCTCGCAGCATGTTCGCGATGTTCGAGTGTGGTGGAATGGGCCTCTTGTGCAGCTGGCCCCGCTGGGGTCTGCCTGGCATCCCTCCTGCCTGAGACAGCCCTTGCCTACATTCGGGACCAAAGCTCCTCTGCTTGCCTGTCTGCTTCCATCTTTCAACCCTGGGTCCCTCTCTGAAGGCCAGTCCTGAGCTACTTCCTTCAGTCAAAGGGTAAGAGAAAGGTCTTCAGTATTCAGTAGTGGCTAAACCTCCCTATTTTTGTGGCAGTCTTAAAAGCAGGAGAGAAAATAGAATGATCTCCTGGTAGATTTCCTTCCTTATGCCATTGTTATAGGAAGAAAAATTGCCTAGAAAAAGAATATTTTGCATGTCTGTGTGTGTGGAGGGGAGAGCTGTGATAGAAAGTGAAGTGACAAGTAGAAGAAGAAGAGAGGGAAAGAAGAAATGAAGTTAAAAGATCTTAGAATGCTAACAACTGAAATGATAAAGGGCAGGGAGTTACACACGTAATAAATACACAATCTGTGTTATAGTTCAGGTTAATATCTTCATTCTTACTGTGCACATTCTCCCTGCACATTCAATAAATGCTCTAGCAGGCCTTATAATTTGCTCTCTTAAATTAATTTGTCCAACTATCCTCTCCTTAAAACACCCCATTTGTCCTTAATTCTGAAAACTTTCTTAGCATAACGTTGATCATTGTAACTCGTTTAAGTTAAAATGGCTTCCACGTGGAACAGGCTCCCTGCTTCGAGACCCGAGTGCCACCTCTGCTGTGACGTTTCACATAAGCAGCGTATGAAGGAGGCGGGAGAAGCAGATTTACTGGCTGGTGTCTGTCTCTCGGGGTTGCCAGCCAGAGCAGGCCAAGAAGTGGGCGGACTGCCTGCAGGTCCTGATGCTCTTGGAGGGATCCAGACGTGGCTCAGGCTCTGGGTCAGGCCCTTGGGCAGAGAGGTCCTGGCTTTTAGGCCACATCTTGTGGAAAATGGTGCAGACCAAAGTCTGCGTCAGTCAGCACAGTGTAGAGCAAACTGACAGAAATATGTCTTTCCAGGACAAAATCTAGTCATCCTTTTCCTAATCCAGGCAGGTGTTAGGAGAATTGCCAGTATCTAGTTTTTGTTCTGCCTAGGCTGTGGTCTTTTATCTGGCATGGCAGCAGAGCAGAAGAACACGTGTGGTGGGCTGTCAGTGGCAGCCAGAGGTGGGTACGGTCCTCATTTCCTAAGGGTCTGAGCCCCCTCTGTACTGCATGGCACATGAGGCACTGTGTCCTGAGGGTGCAGGCCGCGGTGTGAGGCCCCCCGGGGGCTCTGCAGAGGTCCGTGAACCTCCTCTGGACCCCGGGGCTCTTCCTGCAGGCTCAGTGGGGTGGAAGAGCTTGCAGGGCTGTGCTGGGAGTTCCCAGGGCTGCAAGGAGCAATCGGGTGTCAGGGGCTGATAAGGGCGTCTGCACCTTCCTAACCCTCCACGTCACTCCCGTCCGAGGAGGCAAGGGAGGACAGCAACCTAGTAAACCATTACATTTGGTAAACTTCAAACATTACACGTGGTAAACTTCAAACAGGAATGCGGGCGGTGTGTTAGCGCAACAGCTGATGTGTACAAGAGTGAATCACATGAAATTGTTTCCATGTATACAGGTTTAGTGTACTTCTGTGACTCAGTGCACAGTCAGGTGGACAACTCTACCTCTGTTTACAATCTAAATCAAGTCAGCAGGTTTGCTCCTGTAAAAATTACCTCTCTGCATTTGAAAGAGCAGGTCTTTATATTTTAAATCTCTTTGGGTGAGGCCCTAATTCTGTGGGACCTTACTTTTATTTTTTTCTCAGTTACATGTGATTCCTGTAGCTTCTCTGTCATTTTTATTGACATTTATTTRCCTTACAAGTAAAGAGTAATTAAACACATGTGATAGGAGTTTTATACTGTAAGGGTGAATACCATAACTTAAATATTTGTGTGTGTGTGTGTGTGTGTATATGACATGGAGGTATATATAAATATATAAAAAAAAAGTCTTGGATTTAGACTTCAGCAGGTTGATATATCTATATATGCATCTCCAGAATTCTGTTTATTAATACCTGTATTGAAACATAAATACACACCTGAACTGCATTCCAAACAGCTCATATAGCAATGGATATGTCACGGAAAAGGCCACCACTGYAGCCTAGCAATTTCCTGTGTCTTCAGAGGCAGCATGGAAAAATGTCTCTGCAGATCTAAAATGCTGAATATCCTGGCAAGGACAGTATCATTCAGTATGTCTCTATCTTGGTAAACAGTCACATCTCAGAGGATTTATCTCCCCGTGGTTTCTTAGTTGTACAGTGGATGATTTCAAGATGGAATCTATTGATGAGGAAGGATGAATTGAAAWAGAGTAAATTTATTTTTCTCTGTTAATAGAAGGTTGATGCCCATAAATCGGTGTTTTTCCAATGGAGGTAGCTACRGCTCCTAACAAATTGTGCAAATCAATAGGGAAAGGTTAACCAAAGTTTAAAAAAGTGCCCTAAGCTATCTCCCTTGCTCCATTATGCCAATCTGTACATGATCTACCCCTGGGAAGGTATTTGAGAAAATGGGGACACCAAACCTACACAGTATCTCAAATACACACATCTCCATAGACATTCATGAGAATTTCCCCATTGATTTCAAGTGTAAATTCAGTATTTATCACCCTTCCTATATTGGTATGTGGACTTCATCTTTCTAGATAATGTGGATGGCAAAAAAAGACAATACAAATTACCCTATATATAAAAAATCCTCCGCAAATTAGCATTCACAATATCAGGCATGATCCAAAGCACAGTAGGAAAAGCTGTAATATACACCCAGACCCTTGTGTACTACTACATCTGTTCTCACATCACCTACTTCACCAATCTACAGAGCTGCCTTGAAAGAAACAGGCCGTGTATTTGCATTAGCCACCTCAATACCATCTGTGAAGCTGCCGGTGCAAAACGAAGATTCTCGTTGAATACTACCCAACATGTATGYAGGTGAAAATTGTTAATTACAGGTTTTGCTAAAACACATCCTGGATGAATTCTTCCTGGAAACTTTTGCTGCCTCTGTTTTCAAGTAACCCTTTGAGGTGTACCAAACTCAAAGCAAATTCCCTGTGTACTAACAAACACCTATGAGAATCAAACCTTACCAGCACAGCAAATCCAAAACCCATCTATATCAACATATAAACCATAATCAATATAAGTGCCCGAAAGAACTATTAATTTCCATGGACCTTGCTCATACACATTTTCAAATGTGATACATTAAATCAAACAGAATCATGAGAAGGATGTGCATGAAACTATCAACCATTTTGCATCTGAGTGAGCTCGCACAAACAACAGATCATGGACACAACATGACAAAAGTTAGGAGAAAACTTTCTCATAAACAATTCACTGCTTTTCCTCCACAGCCCGTGTGCTCAAAGGGGATCTACAAATCATCAAAAAAAAAATCTTGGTAACTAAATTTTTAACTGTGTATTTTCACAGTAGAACTGTGGATAAAATAATATAATCTTAGATTCAGTATGAACGTTGCTTTTAAAGCTTACAGTTTTCTTGCTGACTCATCCTTGTGCGTTCATGTTAGCAATTGTTTTCTCTCCAGGGGTTTAATTGCTTAAAATAATTTTATTATACAAGAAGAATCATGTCCAGCTTGGATTTTGTGACTTGCCAGCCCTGATTTATGAATTTCAGTCAGTCTGTTCATTTTTACCAGTTTTATCAGTTGGTTTAAATAAAAATATTACCTCTTCTACAAACCCTGTCAAACCTTCTGCAGCCCCTGCTTGTTTCAGAATATCACAGCCACAGTGTCTCTCTCAAAATACAAAAAAAAGTTGGATAAACTTATAACTGAAACAAGCTTTACTCCTAGTTTTATAGAAAATGGCACGGGTGTGGGAGGAAGAGGGAAGTACAATAAATTTCAACTTCAGATAAAGACTCACTATCATGCAAAGGTTGAAAAACAGTGCCCTAGGACCCCATAACAGCAGCTGTATTTTACACTGATTTTTTTTTTCCATGAATTGATTGTGTTCTGAGCTACCTCTGTTTATATTTAAATGGATCTGTCTCACCAACAATAAAGAGGAAGGCAGTTTTTCCCCTTTAGATCTCTTATGTGCAGATTTGAAGGGGGATGCTTCTTGCCAAAAGTATTTGATTAACCTCAAATTTCATTCTGTAATCAGAATGCTTTGAACTACATCATGAAAATGTGCTGAGTTGATACTGTTATGGTGTGCAGTTATAGCCTCTGCTGTGTTGCTCTAGCATGGTTAATCAGTATGTGTGCATTTTCTCAACCTCGGTTTCATAAAATAAATTATTTAAAATATTTTATTTATAGAAATCATAATAAAGATTACTTCCAGCTCCAAGCCAAGATGTTCTTCTCAAACCATGTGGTAAAGCTACTCTCCCTCTTGAGAGTTTTTGTTTGCAGGCATGGAAATCAGTTAATACACAAATCTTTCACCTGTGTGGCCTACAAAGTCAATATTTCCTTATTGACCTAGCATATTACTCATATCTCCCGTGTAAGACAGTATCAAATATCTTTTGTTGGAGGAAATTAGTGCATAATACCTGTGAATAAAAATATTTATAATATGACTTTTGGTTTATTGTTTTGGAAGCTCTCATGCCTAAGAACTTAGGAGAGGCATAAATGACATATATATATTTTAGATTTTAAGAAATCATTCTCTCAAACCATTTTTCTCCACAGGAAAATGAAAAAAAGTCTTTAATTTTTTTAGGTATGCTACTTTAAAACACGGCAATGTTTTATATCTTGTTTATTCAAAAGAGGAAAGGTAAATACTAAAAAATAAGATTCCTTTGCACTCCAACCTATGTTTGCTAGGGCAAGGAAGAAGTGAGCTGAATATTCATAACAAAGAGAGAAGTGGAAAAGACACAGCGATTCTTATTTTAGTTAAAATTGATTTTTATTTAATGATGAAGAAATTCTGTAAATATATCAACAGATTCTGGAAAAAAAAAAAAGTCAGTGTTTTCCCTAAAGTAAAGTTCTCTCTTACCATGAACCCTATTTTGCGGATTGATAAAAATAAAAAAAAATTGTTCTTAAGCCCTCCTAAAAATTTGTAGCTTTGCTACAAATCAGATTTCTTAAAAGTACAATATATTAGTTGAATAGGTCTAGAAACAGAATACCTCAAGTCACTGGAACATGTGGATCTCCTAGTTTCAATGGGATTGACCTCTGCTTCCAAGCATGGCTGTCTGTAAGACATACAGCGTTAAATATCATTAAGCCAACACTGAAACCAGAAATTCACATATTTTTAGTCCTCATTTTTACATTTTACATGATTTGGATTACTGATAGAAAATAAGATGCGTAGGCAGACAATGAAAAAGTAATTAATTTTTTATGTGTGCAAATATATACAACACTGTTGATTAAAAACTACTTAGAGATTTGGATTGTACTGTTAGCCCCATGTGAGAAATATTAATGCTCAGAACAGAGATAAGGAAGCCATAAAATGTAAAATGAATGAGATTTGTTCCAGTTTCAGAAGTACAGATTCATTCAATGGTTAGCAGGATGGGTACCATTATCTTAAATGTGCCTATACAGAATATTTCTGGAATCATAATTGTGATACATTTACAGTGTCTGCTTCCACATCATTCATTCACCAATTCATTACCTCAGAAAGGATTCTAAGGGGTTTTCGTCAGCTTAAAAAATCCATCACCATTAATTCTAAGTAAATTYTTCCTTCCTACCATAGGAGAGGGAGGAGTGATAGTTTTCCTCCATGAAGATGCAGCACTAACTAGCTCACTTCAAAGAGCAATGTAACTACTGYACAGCTGCTATAGAGCTGCTATAGAGCTGAGGTAATTGATTTCCTATAGGAAAGTTATTTCAGGGAGTTACAGTTCTTTTTCACCACTGCTTTTTTGTACATGAAGATCCTCAACAACATTAGATGTTACCTATTTGGGATCTGAGGAGCTTCCCAAAGGCAGCTGGGGCAAAATACAGAGCAAAAGTGTAATCAGGGCGATTTCATATCATGTTCTGTCTGCCAAGTGCACATTTGTCTTCAATGTGGCCAGAAGCTGCTTTGCAGGCACTTGTGAGCAAGGCAATCCGTGGAGGTTGGTGTCCTCACACAGCTTGGCTCCAGTTTCCATTCCGTTCCGTTTGTTTTGACCAGTGCAAGATTTATGTGCTGGCATCAGCTGTGCAAACAGACTCTTAGGATAAGAGGCTGCATCATAGCTTAAAGCCAGTGCTAAGGAGCTTGTCCAGGAGCAAAGCAGTCTGAAATCAGGGAGGAGTGAAGGTACCTTAACACCACCTTTGTGCCTTTTCTCCTCCATGAGGAATGCTGTGCCACGCGTTTCTCCGTCCGAAATCAGGAATTCACCCATGGTAACTACGGAAGAGAAATACAAACAAAAAGTCACAATAAAATGTTTAAAAATAACTCTAAAACATTCCTAACCATTTCTGGAACACAGCATATACAAAATAGGTTGTGGTCTTACAGAGTTTTTTTCTTGGTACTTGCAAAATATTCCAAATTTTAGTTGCACAATTACATTCATTGCCCTATTTGATTACCATTTGACAAATATTGCAACCAAATATAGAGAAAATCCCTTCGTATGGGGTAGTGTAATATTTAATCAGTACTGACTTGGGATTGTTRCAAAGTTAAATGGAGTACAGATTGTTTTATTAACTTGCCTTTGCACACACTGGATAGTAACCTACATACTTGGAAAGTCATAACAATATATTTGTAGGCCTTCTTCAGCACTAAACTATACCACGGTTCTGTGTTGATGTAACTCAGGCTTTCATCAGCACAGAAGCCATGCAATCCAGTTGGGGATCAGATCAACCCAGTAAATGTTACATTAAGACTTTTTGTATGAACGATGGGCATATTTAAGGACTATCCAAAATAAATAAAAAACAAAACCTTCATGTACACTCATTACAGAAATAATTGCCTATTGTCTCTTCATGTCTTTCGGGCAGTTATTATTTCTACTAATTATTATTTAACGCTTGCATTGCAACCATGTCCGGAAACCTCAGTTCAACTCAAGTTAAAATCCATAGTTCAAGTCATTATCTAAACAGTTAGCAATTAGAAAAAAAAAAAAAAGCTTCTGCTGGAGGCCTTTCAATCTAACTCTTAGAAAGGCTGAAACACATGAACATAACTAACCATAGCAATGAAAATACGAAAGCGCAGCAATCAAATATTGTTACTCCAAAAGCAACATGCACWTTGTTCAGGCTGTTTGAAGTCTTGAAGGGCACAAATATAGATGTGGTTGTTCCACCAACTGTTCTTTCAGTTCAGCTGGATGCTGCTGCAGTATTTACRAATGTTGCTGTCCAAATATAAAAATAGGTATTTGAGTGAGAGAAGTTTAGTCTTGGTGTCTAATGTGAAACGGTGTCTAATGATTTTGTTTAAACTTTCACWGGGATCACTTGCATGGTCTCGCTCGAAAAGTGTCTTGTTATGTAACTCTGTATTTTGTACCTCGTGCACTTAATCTGTAATTCTATGGTAACTGGGATACCAACTCTGGGAGTTAMTGTTGCTGGGGACTCTGTTGTAGCTGTAATCTAAATACTGGCTTGATATTTATAGCACTTTTAAATCCCTGGGATAATTCGTGGTATTTCTTAATTTTTATAGATAGTTGTATCTTGTCTATGTAAAATGTCTTCAGGAGCCATGGTCCAGCTATCTGTAGTTTCAGTAATCTTTGGCTAGGCGTTTATTTTTGATGGCTAAAACTGGAAGTGAAATAAAATCTTACACTGAAACTAACCTTGCAACTACAGTAGATCCTCCATGGGAACAACAGTTGCTATAAATTTCCCACACCCATCCATTATCCAGCTGCATTAATAAACGCATTGGGCAATGTACAATAAACATTGCCAAAGAACAATTTCACATTAAAAAAAAAAAGTTATGATAATCTCATGCATAAAGCAGGGGCCTTCCATGAAGAGGTCATGGAAGGGAGGAGGACATCAGCTGCAGACAGGCGTTTGTATTAACTATGATAYGGATACTTTATTGGGAATTTGACAGAAATCATCAATTGTTCACAAGGTAAAAYATTAGTAACGTTATTAGAGCACCACTGTAGAGCATTATACTGAGGGATTTTAGATATCTTGGCAGTGCTCTTTACTTTACAAGCTGAACTTCTCATACTTGGCCTTAGTCCGAAAGTGACTCATCCTAAGAAAATGGCTTATCTGAGCACAAAAAATAAAATAAATAAATAAAAAAAGGTGATTTAATGCTTTGGGAAATATAATTATTTTTACAGTTATAGTAATGGTTATCGTAATGGTTTATAGTAATTAACTTTAAAGGTTTGAAACTAGGCATAGACAATGTAGTTCCCAAAAAAGATTGTGTGTGCGGTTAAGATGGGAGAGGATTCACTGAAAAGTAGAACGATAAATATTATCCTAGGAGAAGTGTATCCTTTCCGTATCTGCATAGATGCATATTAAATACTCAACTATATGAATCCCATACAGAGATGGTAGGTTACACATAGATAAGAGCACTGTTAAATGCTGTGGACCTGCATGTGATCCACAAGATCACCGTGTTGGTGATGATTAAACCACCTTCACCTAAAGCCCGGCCAGAAACGGAACGAGGCGACTAACAGCCTTGAACAGGCAGCATCAATTGGGCTCCCTTCCAGGGGCTGGTAGTCATTTTCACTACGGGTACCCAGTGAAATCAGGGCGGTTGATGCTGACCTGCCATAYCGCCTTCTGTTGTGGCTGTTCTGCGGCCCACGTAAAATGGCTCCCCTTACCACTGTGCCCATCTCGCAGCGGACACCGGTTGTCACAACAAGCGGCAGCGCCAGCCGAGCGGGAGGCAGCGCGGCCGCCGGTTAAACGGCCTGCGCCGGGGCCGCCCCGCGGCGCCGCTCCCGCTCCTGCACGCCTCGGGCGCCGCACGCCGCCCCGGAGCCGGGACGGGCAGCCCGGGACGCCGAGCGCGTGCCGCGGGCAGGGACGGGCTCCAGCAGCCGCCCCGCGAGCTCCGCCGGGCACAACCTGCCGCGCTGCCGTCCCCAGCGCCCGCCGCAGCGAGCGGCGGCTTCGGTGACATCACCGCGCCGCAGCCAGGAGCCCTTAAAGAGGGAGCAGGGGACGCTCCGCGCGGCGGACCGCAGCCCTCCGTGTAACCGTCCCTRCAGCGCTGCTGTAACCGCCGGCACGACCGTCGCAGCCGCACACGGAGACCCCAGCACAGCCCCGACGGCAACCAACCAGTCCACCCGGCCCCTCGCCGCCCTTCGCCCCCCGCCGCCGCGCCCCATTCCTGCGCCGCGCGCCCGCCCCCCGCGCCGCGCCATTGGCTGCGCGGGGCCGTCCCTCACGACGCCCCTTGCTCCTCATTGGCCGCGCCGCCGCGCTCC
>PTEX01000286.1:561234-572265 GCA_003342815.1 Eudromia elegans
CGCCTGGCGCTGCCCCCGGCGGCCGCGGCGCCCCCAGCCCGGCGGCGCGCTGCTCGCTCCCGTGGGCGCTGCGGGAGCGGCCGGGCCACGCGGGAAGTTTCTCAGCCGATCGGACACAGAAGTTTCTTTGTTCCGTGGGGAAGGTGCCGGGACTGCCCCGCTGCGGGGACGGGCCCCTGAAGCCCCCCCTCTGCGGGCGCCTCCAGCCCTCGCAGCGCCGTTACCGGGAGGCCTGGGGAGGAGAGCCCCGTGTTTGGTGGGCAGAGCCCGGGTGAGGAGCCCTCTCTGTAGCCCTGGCTGCTGCCGTAGCAGCCCGTGTGCCTCCCTGAGAGTAACCGCTCGTTTCCTCTCGAAAGGACCCGTGGCCGGGCATTGCCGCGGCTGCCGCCCCCCTTCCCGCCCCTCGCCGTGACGAGTTTGGCCGCATATTTTCCATCTCGGCCAGGGGAGCCGCGMGCAGCCTCCTGCGCCTTGCGCGAGTTCACCTCGAGGGGACCTCCTGCCTCTCCAGCAACTGGTTGGCCTCGCGGCGGTGCCGCCGAGCGCTGTGCGGCCGCCGTGAGAAAGGCGAAGCTGTCGGGGTGTGGGTCTGGCGCGCCGTGCCCGCGGAGCCGCTCCTTAGGCCAGGCGGTCCCGTTTGGGGCGAGCGGCGTTGCGCCCCGTTGAGGTTCCGAGTGAGCCGTGGCTTGCGCTGCCGTGCCTTCCTCAAGGGCCCTCGCTGTGGAAGCAGCTCGAGAGCCCGCTGTGTGTCGGGCAGGATGTGCGCTCCTTCCTCGCTCGCTCAAGTAGCCGGGCAGCTTGTGTCGGTATTTACAAGAAGAGGGCRAAGTTATCTCTGTGCAAACACGTTAAAATGTATGGTTTTGGTAGTTCTTCAACAGCGCCAAGGAGTCAAGTGTTATTAATCCCGCTCAGGCTGCTTCATTAAATTATACAGTGCAAGGAAACASGTTAAACTTTAACTGACCTAAAGTGGCTTCTCTTGCTGATAACGAGTGATTTGGTTTGCAGTTTATAGACTTACCTTTCTAGRCAGCAGTAAAGGTTATTCTTAGGCGTCTGAAAGCGCTCAACAAAATAAATGGCAGTGAACTTCAGTCTCCTTATATGGCTGGTGCCTGGCAGAAAAGCAATGAGGTCTAAATAGAGTAATCCTTTTACAAAGAATGATCACTTTCCAAAGCCCCAGTAATGACTGGAGATTCGGGGCCGGGGAAATGTGGGGGGAGGAATTTGAGCAGTGCATGACAAATTTAGTTGTAACCCCCTGTGTTCTTAATGGATGCAATTTTGTTTCTTTTCAGACCTTTTGTGTTTCTCATGATGCACTTGATATTTTTCAATGCCACGCAGAAAAATAGATCTTTGTAGTGGAGCCACAACTTTTTACTAGTGTTGTGTCACCATGGTAGCTATGGATAAAGCCTTTTTAATGATGAAAGTGTAATTCACTTCTGCTTACAGCTAATGGTTATATCATAGAATGCCACTCGTGTCATTCACATAGTTTCGTGGTCATGAAGGACTGCATTCTTTCTCAAGACTGACTACTTGGTTTCAGTTCAGAATTAGGTTGATACTCATATTGGTTTTATGAATAAGATGAGTAGGTATATACCTGGCAGCTGTATTGTTTGGAACAGCACTTTCTTAGGTATGTGTTGATGGCTTGGGGAAACATTCTTCTTACCTGGCTCTTCCTGGCTCATGAATTAATTTAAGGTCATGTAAACATTGGTGACTTTAGGTACGCTTACAGTCTAAGAGCTAGAGATTATATACATGGCACACTATCACGAGGATCACTGTATACTTTTTCCAACAATTTCAGTAAAAAAGTGAATAAATTTGTCTTTGTCTATTTGTCTAAATATGTAATACATGCTAATACGTTTTGAAGACTCCATATTGGTAATAGATTTTAGAAATAAAGRGAATGAGAGGAGAATTCAACTTTGCTTTCCCATAGGCATGTAGTAGATTACTGGCTGCTTTGTTCTTGAGTTTTTGTCCTTTCTGCTCCCAAACAAAAAGGAAAATCTTCCAGGGAAAATATAAAGATTAAGTGTTCGATATCTCTCAACAGTATAGTCTCCCTATGGAATAACTTGATACGCTAAAGGAAGGTCTGACATTTACTCCGCGTAGTGGAATTGAAAACCTAAGCTTTGAGAAAGAGTGTCATTTTGTCTTGAAGAAAAAGGTACCGTTACTAATATGAAAATAGTAGATGTACCTGTGAGAGCATGCAAATGCTGATTATGACGATTGAGGTAGGTGTTTAAACATGAACTATCTACAGAATAAAGATTTGGGTACAAAACAATTAGCTTTTGAGCAAAGCATCATGTCAAACAACTCGCCTTTCTAAATGAAAACATAGAATATGAAAGTTTTTTATATATATAAATTATTTAGTAACAATGTTCTAAATTACTATTTTTGGCTTTAGTGATATGTAGTAATGTATTAAATTGTGTCATAAATTGTGCATAGTGTCTTTGGGGCATCTTACAAAGTCCAATGTATGCTTCTGAGGTATGACTTTTCTTCCTACAACTTCTGAAAGTTGAGGGATTTGCTTAGTGTTTTAAATGGATAGGGGAAATCTCTTTGTGTCGTGCAACTTGTGAGCAGTCCTGTGGCTGGTTGCGTGGCAGACTGCAGTTCATTTCTGGACAAGGGGCGCTAATTTTTCTTTTGACTTGTCAGAGCTGCTTCAAATATGCAGGAGTTTCCCACAGTCCTTGCAGTTCTCACCTCTTGGGATGAGCTCCTGAGGTTTCCAACTGTGCAGGGAGTGTGCGGAGTCTCTGCATCAGCACAAMTGGCAAAGTGCTGAGCAGCTACAAGCAAAAAGTGGTGGGCATCAGTGATATTGCCTAGCATACCCCGTAATGATTGATAACCCCAGAGATGTGCTATGGAGGTTTTTAAGATAAGGGTGATCCAAAGATTAACAAAGCAGCAGCTTTGTGGGTGCTTGTTGTTGTTGTTGTTGCTGTTTTTTTTTTTTTAAAGAGTTTGGTCTCTAAAAGATTTGCTTATTTAAGCAATCTTCGCTTTTGATTAAGAATATAATGTTCATATACCATGCGTGGAAGGTTTTAAATATTAAGATTTTAAGAGTGAAGATGCTGATATAGGATACGGCATGTAAATACCATGTTTTGCCTGCATAAGAAAATTGGAAAAAAGTCAGTATGAAAGCTGAAAGTGAGTGTGAGTAAACTGAAATTGGTAGTATTTTTATTATTATTATAATCTTGGAGTAACTTTTTTTTTTTTCCTGTTGCTCAGTAGTACTTGGTCTTTATAAGATAAGGTATTTTGATGCTTCAACTAATATATAGATATTTGACCTGCTTGTTTAGTTTCATCTGTGCTTTCCCTGAGGGTGATAGAGAAGCATGGTGTTTCAACACTGAATTGCCCTTTCCATCTTTAAAAGTGCACCAGGATTTTGCATAATTGAAAGATAAAGTGAAGCAGATCTCTTTAGTTTGGCTTCATCTAGAGCAGATGAAAGTGCACTTGGAAAGCCTACTTAGGTGCATACTTACCTTGGAGAATGGCAGCTTTGCTTGGRTAGCTTAAGTTGAAAAGTAGATTACTTTCTCTGTCTGGAGGTASTTTGTAGATACTTGATACTAAACAATCATTATACTCACGAACAAAAAGAATGGTGATTAAGCTGAGTCTAAAGACAATGTGAACTCTCTGCTGCAGTTGCTCTCCTGGGGCTTATAATACCATGAGAAGTTACCTTGGCTCTGTAACTTCTTGTGTTTGTTGGCTCAATCTTGTCAGATAAGATAGTGTATACTGTCCTCTGCARTTTTAACCATTTCAGTAGCTAGTGGAGGTTTTGGCCTTACTCTTCTGTCCCATTTTTTGTTATGGCCAAGAGCCAAGAAAGTGTTAGGTAACAATACTTGTGTACAAATTTTTGTTGTAGATTAGGGAGGGAGGTGGAATGTTCTGTGCTGTCCTGTTCTGTATCTATGCAATGATAAGATGCAGTCTAAACCTTAAAGTCTTGTGAGAATAAGGAGAACTTTTTTTTTCTCTGTAAAAGCAAAGCCACAAAGGGAAGTGATTCCAAAGTGCACAACTTWTTCTTTTTTACGGTCCCTAAAATTTTACATATCTATTATTATACACTCTTACCTCTTCTGCAAACAAAACTTTTTTATTGAACCTTTGTTTCACATTGCTGTTCTAATGAATTCTGTAAGTGTAAAAATGAGTTGTATATGTATAGTGAAAAAAATGCTAAAAGCAAATATTCTTTCTGCTTCTCTTATCTAGATGTATATTGTGAGAATAATAGTTGGAAAAAAACTCGAGATCAGTATCCTCAGGCTGGTTAGTTCAGAATTCACAAAGTGTCTGAGCTGCCATTCTAAATTAAGTCTTCTAAGCACTCTGAAATCTCCAAGCTGATACAAAGCGGTAAGCACAGTGCTGTGCTTCCATGTCTTCTTGTGCCTCTGTCATGGCTGGGGTGGGGTGGAATGAGCAGAAATTAGTATATGTAGTCCAAGAAGTTAATAATCTCTCCTTTCTGGGTTATTTCACAGCTGCAGTGGGAGATTTTACAGCTAAATACATAAAATTTCCTTTCTAGAAACATATACTACTTGTTCCAAGTGCTGTGTTGTGTTCTCTTCAAGTTCTAATTGCACTTGGGGGGCAGATGCTTGGCTTACAGTTATCTTCCTGTGAGCTGTTAGTGCTCAGTGGTGGCTCCTTGGGCCACTTACCTAGTTTTAGGAGAACTCTTAGGAACTTTGAAGTATCCRTGAAAGTTGCAGGTACTTGAAAAACTTCTTAGACGACCCTAACTTGGAATGGACGTCATCTCCCTTTCAAATGGCCAGGTCTTTATTCTTTATTGGTGGAATAGGTGCTAATATTAATAACTAAATTGAAAGTATTTGAAGTTCTGTTAGTTTGCTAAAGGTTGATGAAGAAGGATGTGTGACAAGCAGTATCTGTCTTGGTTTCCTAAGTATCATGCTCTGAGTTTTAGTTCTGCCTGTGGCACTTTCCAATCTTTTTTTTTTTTAAAAAAATACTTTTTAGCTGGCATGGGAAATTCCTGTAGTAGCTGTGTGGAGGTCTGACACAGAGGTGTCATGAATACAGACGTCTCTGTATTCATGATCAAGTGCTGTTCAGTTTCTTTTCATGCTTCTGCTTGATACTTTAGAATTCACTTACTTTTCAGGAAGATTTGAACTTCCAAAAACCTCATAAGAAAGAAAGAAGGTTGCAGTTGCTTTAGGCTACGTTAGTGCATCTGAGTAACATGTGAAATGCGGTGCCAAATGCCTGTGAATGTCAGTCACAGGTTCAGCCAAAATCAGAAGAGTTTTGCTATGAATGTCAATCTGAGCAGTTGGATGACAGATGATTTCCAGACTCTTCTGGAAGATATTTGGTAGGCTGCAAAGAAGCAGARTTGAGAGCTACTGTTTCCTTTCCCCTCCTGTGACTGGAGTCTTCTTGGAATTAATCTTCTTGAAGAGAGAAGGGATAGTTTAGAAGATGAACCCTATTATCAGTAGCTTAATCAAATTACTGTGGGCCTTTTGGCTTCGCTTACAGATAACCCCGAGGATAGGGTGAATTTTTATATCTGAAACTAGGTATCAGGGAACTCTTAAATAATGCTGCTAATGTAAGCTATAAATGTTGTCTTCCATTGTAGAAATGTTATGCCTAGTATTCCGCATGTGCTTGCACATGTCTGTGGTTAAAATGAACAAAAAACTTGGATGTGAAAGTATTTACAGGACTGAGGTCTGTATTTTCAGTTAAAGTAAACAGTGAAAAATATGTCAGCATAGCAATGTTAAGTCTTTTGTGTGAAAAATACATATGCTACATCATATAAAATGCAGATGTTGCGTTTACTTGATGGCTTCTCCTTTGGATACGAGATGGGTGCTCTTGAATGAGGGGATGGGTGTGCTGGCAGCCTTCAACATGCACTGATACCCTCCTGCTACTGCTGCATTTGTTTGCTATGGCGAATTAGCCTGTGCTGATCCAGAATGTCGGSGTGGTAGTTAGCTGCTTTAGGAGGAAGTACTCATTTTGGGTTACTTTTGGTCACATAATCATATATGTTGTTAACCCTGGAGTTGCAGATAGTTTAAATTCTGAGATGCTCTATAATTGTGAGTGTGCTTTTTTTTTTTTCCTYCTCTCTCTGTCCTTGAAAGTAGAATCTTCACTAAGGGAGATAATTCAAAAGTWCACACACCTCTGTGTATCCAGCTTTAATACTGTTTATTTCGGTTGTGCTTTGATCGGCTGGTGTAGAGTGATTTATTCTCAGTGATGGAGAATATTCACGAGTGTTTCAGCAGACCTCCTTTTGAGGGAGGAAGAGGGAATGAAGTGAAGAAAGCCAGATAAGAGGATTTGGAGCAAATCTACAAGTTTTCTTCAAAGTCATTCACTTATTTGCACATGGGTACTTCACAAGCTGTTTAAAGAAAAAAAATATTTTAAAAGATTGGAGTAATTTTCTTTTCCATTTATATTTATCTGGGTGAGATCCTGTACCTTTCAAGGAGCGCTTACTTTGTCTTGCTTTACTGAAGCATAGCAGAAGTGCTCAATGTCCTACCGTTCCTGGGCACTTCTGCGGTGCTGCTCTGGCTGGAGAAGGACAGTGAGTGAAGCAAGCAAACTCTTCTGTAGGATTATCCTGGTTAGTACTACAAAAAAAGAGGAAAAGGGAAGTGTTGCCACAATTTCAAAAATCCTTTTTAGTCTGTCATGAAACTAATGTTTTTGCAATAGGAATCAAAGAGAACTAGGAGTCTAGGATCCTAAGGGAAAGATTATGGCCRTATTGGTGAAGCAAATTAAAAGAAAGTTCTGTGATGGAAGAGAAACGTGCATTAAATCACTCCTATTTCCTTTCTTATTTTCCCCTTGCCATTCCGTTAAAAAAWAAGGTTAGGAAACAAGAAAAAAATGTTACCCTTCCCTTAAAAAAACCCCCACAGGTAGTCKYYTTTTTTTTTTTTCTCAAATGGAAAGAGTCCTTGTCTAGTTTAATTGAATTGGAATATGTATTGGATCATTCTGGATTTGCAAATCGCCCATCATACCCTTTGTGTTAAATCCTAGTCAAGTCTTATATTCTTCTAAATATGAAATATTTAGGAATAACCTTCACTTCAAATGGTACTCTTTTTTTTTTTTTTTTTTTTTCCCCCCCTATGCTTGTATTAATTTGTTTAAAGTCTTTTGAAAGTTTGAAAGGAGCTTCCCACCAGGCAATTAAATTTTTTTGTAGATCAGAGTTACAGAATTTTCTTAAGTTCATATGTTATATCCTTCAGTTGCCTTCTCTTGACAAGACTGACATGTTAATAACAAATCAGTAGGATACTGTGTCATTTTTACTTCTATATTATTGAAGTCATATTTAATTTTTTTCTGCTGATAGAACAGAATGCCAGGAAATTAAGTAACACTTAAAGCTAAGTTATTATTAAATCAACCTTGAATTCAGTTTTTGATCGTATAATTTCCAGAGTAATAGCAGAAAGAATTTGGCTTCTCCTAGACCTGTCAGGTGAAAAGCATGTTGACTTCTGATAGTGAGATGTAAACTATGTTCATATCAATACTTTAAGGAAAAAAATGGGCTTTAGTGTAATTGACTAAATGCCAAATAATCAAATAACTCTTCTCTCATTTTTTTTTCCTCTCTCTGTGTAAGCAGTAACTGTCAATCTTCCCTATCTGAAGAGACAGAAATCCTTTGGAAACCATTCAGGAATATCCTTCTGTTAATTTTGTACAAGTTGCTTATTTGATCTCCAAAATGCCTGATGTAGTGAAATGAAAGTAACATAATAACTCTCTTTTAATCACACTATTCTGTTGGTTTAGGCACAAAATGAAGTGAAGAGAAAAATMATCTGGTGTCAGATGTATTAGCTTGAAAGCTTGTTTCCTGTGTTGAGGGTGAAGGGAGATTACAGGTTGGCAGAAATGAAGATGAGTTAATGGAGGGGAAAAGGAATGAGTGCTCAGCCACATGTCATATGTGAAGAGTTGTGGTGGAACYGCAATTGGGACAAAAAAACTAACTCTTGTATGTCAAGAAGGATGACTGGAATGGACTAGGATTTATAAATTAGTTTTAGAATGAATGTAGGGGAAAAAATGGTGCAGTTGAGGGATTCTTTTATTTGTCCAAGATAATGACTTCTTAAAAACTACTGAAAATAATACTAAAGTAATATAACTAAAGTTATAATTACTGCATAAATTAGATGGTGATGATGCTTGGAATCGGGAAAGTGTTATTTCTTAAATTATTTGTAGAACTAGAGAGTAGTTGCTTTCCATATTGCAGCAGTAATGAACATGTGTTAAAGGAAACTGTCTTCTAAGTTTCGCTGTAAATGGAAGGTTTTGATCTCTCTTTTTTATACTAAAAAGCAAATGATTTGTTGAGGTAGGTGACATAATCCAGGGACAGAAGTATTCTTTAGGGGGAAGATTTCTGAAGCTGAGCTGAAGTAGAGTTTTATGTATTGCTTTTTTAGTAGTAGTAGTAGTACTTTGACTAGGATACTGAGTAATATTTTGAATGCCAAGATATGTCTTTACTTTTGTTCTCTTTTTTCCTTTTTTTTTTTTTCTTTTTTTGGTAGGGTTTAGTTTTTGAAATTAACTGCTGATTTGGCAATTTTAATGTACAAAACTTCTGCATGTGTACAACTCTCATTGCCCTCACAGTTGCGCTGTGCACAGTAGCAGCGTATCTAGGAGTGTGTCACAGTGTGTGTGTACCTGGGCACTGCTTGGGTCATGTAACCTAGCCAGTTTTGGGGTAGCGGTCCTTGGGGCACAGTTAAGCCAGATTGGTGTTAGCTGGCAGGTTTTGAGTGTGGTTCCTCCTCTTCCTGTGTACGCAACCCTTGATTTCTTCGTTTTTCTCTGTCTTGTACTGTTTTGGACACGCTATTCTTTGGTCGTCTTGGGAATTCTTGCAGCTACTTCTTGGGAGGAATGCATGTAAAGCAGGGCATCATGCTTTGTTTTAATATGTGGACAACACTGCCTACAGAAGGAAGGAAGAAAGAAAAGAGCATAGAAAAAAAGTAATCAGATGTTTTCTGATAACTGTTAATATGAAAATGTGGGKTTTTTTTCTTTTTTAGCATTAGTTTGTTCTGAAATGTTCTGCATTACAGATTGGCTAATTTTTTACATGCAGGCATTTGGATGGAAAGTCTGCCTTGTAGTTTGGACCTTTTCTTATGTATTGAAATACTGCATATTTACAACCTTGCAGCTTGCTTGTTTGAAAACCTTTAGTCTCTGCTGCAGATGGTTGCATAGTCTAAGGAGTGGTTTCCTGACTGCATTGTACATGGAGTGCCAAACATCAGAGCTGTTCTGTTCTGGAATGCCAAAATATATTAAATCCATTCAGGAAGCAGCATATGTCAAAAGAATAAAAATATCACACTCTCATGCAAAACAGAATATGGTAGATAGGTTTTTCAAAACTGACACTCTTCCTGAATTGTGGGATTAAAAAATATGAAATAAAGGACTTTCTGTAGTAAGTACAGAGGATAACATTTAATGTCAGTTACTGTCTTATACTATCAGCATTTTTGCTTTACTATTGTTTGTTTCCTCATATCCTATTTTTTCTCTTTATGAAGAATGCAATGTGAATTTGAAATATCCATAAATTATCAAAAGGAGATGCTGTATAGGGGAAGGAGTATTTTTATTGTTTCTTTTTTTTTTCCTTCTTTAATATCTGGCATCTGCAGCATACTTTTTTTTTTTTTAACTTATTGCTACAAGACTAATAAATGATTTGTTGATGCTACAGGTAGAAAAATGGAGTAGTTAAGAATAAGAAAGAACAGTGAAGGATAGTGATTCAACCCAAAGTCTATAATTCCAACAAGTTTGCAAGGCAAGAAGTGGAAATGTGTATGAATAATAGCTCCAAATATTGCAGGATTTTATTATGATAAAGAGCCAAGCCCAGGGCAGAGGGTGTTTTGTTGCGTTTAACTTCCTTCCTTGCCAATAAAGTGGTAGTGAGTTTGTTTCTTCTTACCTGAAACACAGTTTTTTAAAACTGCCTTGGCAAGGAAGTGCAGGTTGTCTSTTTAGAATTATAATGCCATCACTTTTTTTTTTTTTTGGCATGAAGTTTTCCTTTAAGCTGAAGTAATTTGAAACTTTTTGATTTCATAACTTTGTTTAAAAAACAAACAATGTCTGAAGGAATGAAGCAATTTAAAGCAATTTTGTTTGTCACTTCTGAATGTTTTTCCTCTTGTTTGTTTTTCRTCTTTCATCACTGTGTTGAGGCCTTCAATTATACATTAACTTCAGTGAATTACCTTACGTAAGGTCCCTAGTGTTATTTTGACTTCTGTAAGAAGTGATAGAGCCCTGAAAGAGGAGAGAGCGAAAGGGTTTTTTGCTCTTCTTCTTTTTCTTTTTAGCTGTAGAAGATAGGGATTTCTCTAAATCCAAATGTTACTAAATGCTGATTAAATAATAAGTAACTTCATCTGAAGGCTAGCCATGACAGAGACCTTCGCTACCAGCATTTCTGTACCTCTTTTGGTGAGGAAAGGAGGAAATGATACCAAGAACTGAGATGTGAAACAGTATGCAAGTTGGCTATGTGATCCTGTCTCTTGCTTTGAAAGGGGAGATGCTAGTGAGTTTTTTTGTTTTAAGCTCTGCCCTTCCTGCTTCCTGAAATCTTTGAATATTCCATGGTAATGATGCAGTCAATTGAGGATGTACTTGCATGCTGACAGATGACGCAGTCCAAAAGAGCTCCTGCACTTGCTTGTTCATGTCTGGGTTCTCGTTAGCCGAGTTCTCATGGGCCTTTGCATTTTTTTCTGACAGTTCACCTGTCTTCTCTGTTTGAGATATCTTTTGATTTGCCAGGTCTCAGCCTTTTCGGAATAGTTCTATGAAGATCTGTAGAAGAATATGTTG